>JANITW010000010.1:3751224-3761917 GCA_027564335.1 Erythroxylum williamsii | reverse complement strand
TGTAGAGAGAGATGAGACAAAATTTACCTAAACCTTCCTTTGATGATATCTTCAAATCCTTTGAGATTTTCTCAAATCTAGTGATATATTTGAGTTCCTTGACCCCAAATTAGCTTAGAACACCTTGATTGAGGTTGATGAATAAAAAACGTGGTGGAAAATAAGTGATGGCCGAAACCCTCCTTCTTGTCCTCTCTTCTCCTTTCTTCTTCTTTCTTTTAATTAAAACCAAGTGTTTTAATGTCCAAATAATGGGTTGCACAGCCACACCATGAAGAAGGGCCTAGAATTTGACTCTTCTTTGACCAAACACGGTGAATTTACCATTTTGCCCTTCGGTTGTATGAAATTACCATTTTACCCTCCAAACTTTCCTAAATTTGCAATTAAGCCCAAAGTTTATAAATATCAAAACTTTTATCTTTATTTTGGTCCTTGGACGTTTGGAAATAATAACTAAGTCCCTTAACTTTATAAAATTATATATTGGTCCTCCAAGAATTGAAAAATTATGTTTAATTCCTTTGACTTTTAACAAGTTGCAATTAAGCCCTTATGTACATCAACTTTTTCAATTAAACTTTCTAAGTGTCCAATAAGTCTATAAATCTTGTCGAATCACCCCTAAGGTATTAGAACATATTTAATTCAACCACTATGGTCATATCCATCCAATGGACTCAGTTTTGCACACTTAGAAGCTTATATGTTGGAAATCTCTAAGATTTTGCATATCGAAGAACTCTAAGTCTATGTAAGGGCATATAACAGTATAAATCATTACATGTATATCCAAGGCAATTAAATACATCTTTGAACTCATATACAACCATGTATATATCAATATACAGTAGCATCTCCAAGTACAGAGCAATACAAAAAGGCTCAAAGAGTTTGGTGTTACAATGGGTATGATTTATTACATGTAAATAAGACATTCGAGAAGTATATCAATGGCCTAAAAAATTCTTTTTCTAGATTCAATATAGGTAGTGAAAAAATGAATATAATACTTGGAGCCCTAAATAGTTCCAATGATAATTGGTTTCAGTTATTAAAGTGCACCCCTAACAACAACACTCTCTTTATGAGGGGAAAACACTTACATAATGAGCCTATAGCTAAATATGCAAAAATATTACATGCTTATCCAACATTCTATTTCATATTAAAAAGAGAAATTTCATGCATTCATGTATTTTCATATTCTTGATATAAACATTAAGTTTTTAAAGGCAAAAAGAACTATAATTCACATATAAAGGCACAAAAAGGCATGAAACAATCATAATATGGACCTCATCTATGACAACAGATTATTAAATATGTTCACACTTATTATAAACCTAAATTCTATTAGAATGGTATAACATAAGCTTATAATCATTATAGTCCACCATACAAGTATTTAACATATGTTCAAAATTCTCATTGGTCCCAATTTTATGAAAGGAACATATGATATGACAATTCATATGATATGCCTTCTCATCATAGAAGGAGAGCTCCTAATTCATCATAAATCTAGAAAAGAATTTCATATCACGTATATCATTTATCAATACCTAAAAATGCATATAATCATATTCTTTTAAATCTTTCTCATATGGCACTAACACTTTCAATTTTTATCATAAGAGATATCATTTTTTTGTGATTATGGTCATATAAAAATAAATTATTTTTTAAAACAGTTAAGTTTATGTGGGTACTTAGAACATATTAACTTTTTTTTAAGTCAATATTAAGTAGCATAAAATAAATTCTAAAAATTGATATAATCTCTATTAATATCCAACAAGGAACAAAAATGGTATCTTTAACAATTATTGCAAAAGAAAAAATATTAGAAGTTTTTATATGAGTTAAATAAGGAAATTAGTATAAAAATAACTACTGAACCAATTGAAGAAGAAAAGCAAGTAACTTTTGGTAGTATATAAAAGGGTGTAAATACTTTCCTTCGCGTTGATGACAATTGAGAATATTAACTTAGTCATGCATAATTAAGGGGAGAGGAAAAAAAGATTGATGCATGTACATAAGAGGAGAAAGTTATATTGATATTTGAATTCATACAAAAACCTTTTGAAAATTAAATCATTTTTAGCAACCACTTTGCATATATATTTTACCTATATAATAGGTTTTTTTTATTAGGGAGAGAGGGGAAGTGATTTTTTCTCCTATTCATACTTATAACTTTATATACCAAATATCCAATTTAATTTTCATGAAAATGGGAAAGAATGATAATACTAAAATGCAATCATTAATAAAGCATGAATTAAAAAGGGAATATTCATTACATATTGATTTGACATAGAGTGGATTTATACAATATCACTTATTTTTATACTATACATTGATTTGAAATAGGGATCGTTTATTTGATATCATTTATTTTCTCAAATATCTCCAAATGTAGTTTATTATAAAAAAAGAGATGATTATTAGACCAATTGAGGCTCTAACTCATGATTTTGATGATAAGAAAATATGTTACTACTAATATTTTCATCTTTAATTATGTGCACATTTGAATCAAAAGGTCTTTACGTCTCAGTTGGAATGAGGTTAAGGTTAAAGGTGACGAATTTTCTAGATTAAGAAGATTAAAACTAAAGAGAATAGTAGAGAACTTGAAAAATACATTGTGTCAATAAGTTGATTGAGAATGTATAAGCCACATTATATATCCACATACTCAGTAATCTCCTCATTCAATCCATCAACTTATTAAAAACATAGACTATTTTTATCATTTAAATTAAAATTTCTCCTTTTTCTTTTCTTTATACATATGGGAAATTCAACTATACATATACAAATCCACAACTCAAACCTAACTTCCAATTTCATTTTGTTTATTTTTCAAACACACCTATACTTAACATATTCTTTCTTTGAAAAAACTCTTTATCTACCACAATTCAAATACCCTACTAAGCTTTAAAACTCAATGTAAGTGTTAATTAAGGTTCACATCTCAATTTCTAAGTTTTAAAACCAATTCATTAAACTTTCATCCCTAATAGAACCTTCATCGAACACTTGGTACGCTACACAAACTCATCCCTAATTTGTTTCAAAACAGTTGTTTTTTTTCATTATTCACTAACAATGACACAGAACAATGAACAACCATCATTAACAACCAAAGTAAACCCTGACAACTCAATCCACAT
Organism: Erythroxylum williamsii; assembly: GCA_027564335.1. NCBI lineage: Eukaryota > Viridiplantae > Streptophyta > Magnoliopsida > Malpighiales > Erythroxylaceae > Erythroxylum > Erythroxylum williamsii. The sequence goes on along the minus strand of JANITW010000010.1, from coordinate 3,758,729 downwards.
AAAGAAAACCAACGAAAATAAAATCATTTAACAACACAAAATGAAGCCGAAAAAAATATTAAGGACGACCAACCTCGATAATGGAAACAAAGATGACAGATGGACAGACAAACTAGGGACCAATGAAATCAGATAGATTTGTCGGAGATGGAGGAAACGAAAGAGAACAAAAAATGAAGAAGAAAATGACGAAGAAGAAGAGAAAAAAGGTTTGCATTTGTCGAATTAATTCAATGGAAAATAATGACATTTTCTTCAAATTTAAACAAAATCATTTTCATTTTGTTTTAATTACCCGACAAAAATTATTTTTGCCTGTAGATTTCATCGAAAATTTTAGCCAAGAACCATTGGCACCTATTTCTTCACTGACATTCACTAGTTTGTTGCTAAATTCTATCAACAAAGTTGGCAGTAACATTTTGTCCTCTTTTCACTACGGATTTTTTATTTCATCACTAATTTATAACATAATTTTTTTGGTTCCTAATTTATGACCAAAAATTTTCTTGTGTTCTATAATTTTCTTATAGTGCATATTGAATTCATTTCTTCCTAATGCACAAAATATAATGTTTACAACTCTACAATTCAAGGAAACTAATCTCTTCTTAAGGTTCCAATTATTCTTTTAATTTTGGTATCTTTTTTTATCTGCAATTTTTATAGGAATGAAGGAACCATTTGAAACTATTTCCTATTGATCAACACTTTTAGTCATTAAGAAAAAGTTTGCCCTAGTTTTATAGTATAGGTAATCATTCCATCAAGAAAAAATGCTCTACTAATATTTTGTCCCTCTTGATTGGATAAAGATGATGCTCCTAAATATGTTGTTAAGATCTTGACCATATGGTTTTGTCAGAAATGCTAGCCTAATAGACCTACTTTGTTACCACTTCTTAGTCCCTAATGGCACCCAAGAGGAGGTGGATTGGGTGTTTATAAAATTTAGCAATTTTTTCTAACCAATATACTCAATTAACAACATTCAACATAAATAAGAAAAAGAAAATTGTTTCATATAAATCAATTAAACAATTGAACAATAATTGAAAGAGGATAATGAAAAGAGAAGCCAAACTGATTTATAGTAATTTGACAAACAACCTTACATATGCCCACTGCTAAGACTCTTTTTAAAATTTCATTATAGTTCTTCTTTTAGGATAAATAATAGCCTTAGAATAATCTTTCTCAGTAAAGAATAACCCTTCTTACAATCCTCTTTTTAGATGAAAAGGAAGCTTAATCCCCTTGAATTACTCCTAAGTACGATATCCAACAATAAAGTATTACAACTCAAAATTATCTAACATATTCACTTGATAACTATAAATAGAATCATTCAGAAAAATGTGAAATAATGATGCTTAAATGATTGAAAAACACTTAGAAACATATATAAAATACACCCAATTGATTCTTCATGAAAAATCAAAAAATACCTATTTATAGTTTTTCTGGACCGTTACTAGTCATTGGATTCAAGAATTAGCTATTACAATGGCTATTCATAGAGCAATGGTCGATCAATATACATTAAGGGAACTAGATTCACTAACTATTGAGACATTGGTTGACTAGTATGCATATTAGTCAACCATTATCCATTAAAAGCACCCTATTTACTAGCTATTGGAATATTGGTCGACTAGTAGACATATTGGTCAATCAATATGAGAAATTGGTCAACTAAGAAATCAATTAATGTTACAACAAACTCTTAATACATAATATGTAATAACTTTAACCTATATCGGCCAGCTACTAACTTATATAAGTTAACCAGTTATCCCAAAAACATGATTTTAACAACTTTAAATGCTTAAACTCAATTTATTTAATGAGATTATGATTTAAACACTCCTTAAAATGTTCCGCAAAGTTTGTTTAAATGATCGAGAGACTTTTGTATTAAAAATTAAAAAAAACTTTAATGCTTCTTAACGAATGAAAAACTCGTGCAATGAAGTGAAATGAAATGTTCACATGTGATGAACCATTTGATCACTAAATTAATAAAGTGAGATTATAAATAATAATACAAAATATAAAATAACCTTTATAAGCCTTATTCTTCTTTTTTTTCTTAATGTTATCTTCATTTTTTATTACAAACTTTAGCTTATCTTTTCATTATCATACATTATCTTCTTGAGTGTATGGTTTCATTTTATTTTTATATTAAGTTTTGATATTATCAAAACATCAATTGGAATCTTTATTGATTCAACACATGCTATAAACGTGTCAAATACTAAGTTAATTAACCAGAAATAACATATAAAATATCATCATATCAATGGTAAACCACCAACTGATGTCAAAATAACATGTAAAATATCATCATGTCAATGGTAAGTTAAGGCTTATAACTTACTAAAGTCACAAAACTTGATATAAATAATTTACTGATCATGGTCCTTTGTCTATATTTAATAACTCTCATTGATTTAACTCTACAAAATTCAATCTTAAAGTTTTCTTACATCCACATACTTCCACTATATAATCTAATTCCTAAAAACACATAAATCATAATAGTAGTTATTTGAGTGTGACTAGCCAAACTTTAAGGGATCTATTGACTATGCCTAGCGGACTAGTTAAAAGAGGGTTAAAAAGGATTTGCATAGGCTAATTCAATACATACATGCTAACCAAGCTTCAAAAAGTACTTTGACAAATAATTTGGGAGGTTTATTAGATTTATACCAAGATCAACTATTGGTTAATATAATTTGAGCTAAGGTTGAAGAAGAATTAGATCTGAACACAACCTCTAATATAATCATATACTAGCCTATACAACTTTGTATAAAATTAAGTTTTAGGTCATAACTGGATACGAGCATGTCAAAGTCCATATCCATCTTTATAAAGTTATATGATCCTTAACTCAAGCTACATCCTAGGATGTATCCACTTGAAATTCTAATTTTGTATTTGGTATTTAAGGAATATTTTTTTTAGTTTGAAATTAGTTTTTCACACATTTTTGTTTATTAAAAGTTGTAAGTGCTTTTTTTCCTTGTTCTTTATTAAACTTAAAACCTATTTAAAAAATTCTTTCTTTATGGTATTCACTTAATAAATTTGGCTCTTCATTCCTAATAGTCAATAATTCAGTTCTCTTTATATATTTAATTTAGCTTTCTTGGATTTTGTTCAAACTTGTTTATGAGTTCTTTTGGTTTTCAATCATAGATGGGTTTATATGAGTTAATATTAGAGTTTAGCTCTAAATCAAGTGTGGTTATTCTTTATTTTTATACCATTAAAATTATATTCTATTCCTTTGCTATAAAACGAAAAAATGTTCCTTGTGGTTCCTTTTCTTTTTTACCACATATTATTATATCTAAAGTTTTAATAAAAAATCAAAAATTTTTGTCATTTTGTTTTAAGGGTTTGTTTATATCTCCTATTAAGTTAGGAATTCTCCTTATTGCTTTGTATATGGTTTTATGTCAAAATTGCTCTAAATCATATTCTTTCCATTATTAAAAATATTATAAAGAGAAAAGAAAGAAAGTTGTATAGGAACAATGGGCTAAAAAAAGCATTACTATGTGCAATTTGAAATTTTTATTAGCCTTCCTTATTTTACTCAACTTTTATACTTCTTGTTTAACCTATGATAAATTTTCTTGCCTCGACCAATAGTTTTTTGTTTTTAGACTTACCTCGACCAATAGTTTTTTGTTTTTAGACTTTGCAATATTGAATTATAGTTTAAGTTTGTCTAGTTCTTTAAAGAGGAAGCAAAAAGTCAAAAAGCCAAAAGTATGTGAGATTAGCATTAAGAAATAGTATAAAGAAAGGGTAAACATGAGTGTTTATCCTCTTTGAGAGTATACATCTAAATGAGTATGTGAAAGCATTTTTTAACTCACCTTCTTGCAGTTTTTAAATGTCTTCTAAAAGTGTTTAAATACGAAAGTATGAAGGGACAACTTATACATTTATACAATCCATGTAGCAATAATTTGAGATAATGAATATGATGTATGCTAAATTATAAGTGAGACAACAACCCTAATTTCCTAATATGTAAGGCGTAATAGGTGTAATCTAATACTTCAATGGAGTTTGATAAGGAGAATGATGAACTAAGTTTCGATAATATTTATCTACCATTTGAGGATGAAGGAGACTTGTTTACAACTAGAATAGGAGTTAGGCATGAGTGGGAGCAAAGGAGTGGCCTGAAAATTACCATGGTCTGAACTCGTTTGGAAGCAGGTATTATGTCCTAAAGTAGCTTTTCTCTTATGGTTGGCCATCATAAACAGATTAAGAACAAAGGACAAGTGGTTTGGAAGTTATGATCCCATTTGTGTGCTATGTAAGTTAGTCAATGAAAGCAGAAACCATTTGCTTTTTGAATGTGAGTTTACCAAAGCAGTTTGGAATTGCATATTATATCTAGTGCGTAACCTGAACTTTACCTATGAGTGGAATGATGTACTAGATGGGGTTATTCGTGCAGTCCGTCAAGGGAGGCCGGCTAGTCTCCTTATTCGGACCTCTTTCCAAATGGTCCTTTACCACATATGGAGAGAGAGAAATAGACATATTTACAAGCAATTAGAAAGGACCAAATACGAGTTAGCGAATTATATTATTAACTTGATCAGGGAGATGATAATTGGCCATGGGATGTAGGATCACTTTTGTTTGTCTATTAGAAGACGTTGGGAGATCTAGATGTGGACTGATTCTGGTAGTTGAGTGTTCTGTTTTCCTTTGTTTATTATGATAGTGGCTCTGTGATAGTGGCTTGAAAGGCTACTCTCTCTTTTTTGTTTTTCCTGTATAGGTGTGCTTTGTTATTCTTGGCTCATTGTAAACGATGTTCCTTTAGTATTTCAAGTATTTTAAAATTTCAAAAAACAAAAGAAATAATTGATCTTTGACTATAATTTCTTTAAAGAGAAGCAGGTAAAGTAAGTAGTAATAGGGTTTATCGATTATGTCATCATTTAGTGAAATCAAATGATTAATAATAGGAGAAGAAATCATGAGTGACTCATAGAGTCATGAAATACATTGAATGTTTTATAAGGAAGAGATATGAACTAGGATATTATTATAAACATTTGTACCAAAAATAGCAAAATCTCATAAGGATTAAAAAAATATGAAAGCCTATCGTAAGGAGATAAAAGTACTTATGATCTAATCCAATATAGAGGATGACAAAGAAGCAACTATAACTAGGTTCTTGAATGGTTGAATAGAGATATAGCCAATATAATAAGTCACAATATTATGTGAAGTTGGAAGAGATGGTGCATATGAAAACAAAGGTGGAGAGGCAACTCAAGCGTAAAGGTTTATTAAACTATCTTACTGATACTAATAACTCTTAAAGGCCTAATAAAAAAAGGATGATATGAGTCCTAAAGTAAAAGCGAAGTCACCTAATCCTAAAGATGATGTCTATAATAAGGGAAAAGGTAAGGTTAATTCTCAACCCTCTTAAAGTAGAAATATTAAATGTTTTCATTGTTTGATTTATCACCTAACAATCTTCAAATAAGAAGGTTATGACCATAAGGGATGATAAAGAAGTGATAAGTGAGAGTGGTTTAAAGAAAAAAAAGAGGATATACTACTGCTAGAGGACTCTAGTGATAAGAGTGTAGAATGTATTGTTGAAGGTGAGGTGTTTTTTACTAGAAAAGCATTAATTCTTCAAATGAAGAAGGATAACCTATAGTAGTAGGCATATTGCAATGCTAAATGTTATGTTTATAACAAGGTATGTAAAATAATTAGTTATTACGGGAGTTATAATAGCATAACTAGTATTGATTTATAAAAGAGTTAGTGTTGTTTACTATGAAGCATTAAAGCCATACAAACTTTAGTAACTTAATAAATGTGGGAGATCAAAATGAATAAATAGGTGTTGGTGCCATTCTCTATTAAAGTGTGTAAGAATGACATCTTGTGTAATGTGGTATATATACAAGTTGATTACATTTTACTAGGAAGACCTTAATTATATGATTAAAGGATGGTACATGATGGATTCAAATATTGTTATTTTTTTGTAAAGAATAGTAAATTCATTACTCTTATACCTTTAAGTCCTAAATAGGCTATAAGACTAATTAAAGTTGAAAGAGAGAATAAATAAAAACATAAGTAAGAGAGAGAAAAAAAGAGTGTGAAGTGATAGTCCAAAAAAAAGAGAGAGTAACTAGTATGATAAAAAGATAAAAACAAGTGAGTGCTTAAAAAATAAGAGTTATAAATGAGAAAAATAAAGAAATAAGCAAACTAATACGAAAAAAAGAGTGATATTCAAATTGTTTTCTATACTAACTAGCTTATGATTTTACTTTTATATTATAAAAATCAACATATCTCTTCCTAATTTCATTGTTTCCTTGTTATAAGAGTATAATGATGTATTATTTGATGATGTCCCTAATGGATTACCATCCATTTAGAGGGATTGAACATCAAATTAGCTTTGCATCAAGGGCTACCATTTTTAATAAACCCACTTATAAGAGCAATTAAGAGAGAACAAAGGTGTTGTAAAAACAAGTGAAAAAGTTGATAGGTAAGGCCTATGTAAAGGAGAGCATAAGTCTTTATAAGCCTCCAATCCTTCTAGTGCCTATGACAGATAACATTTGGCTTATGTTTGTTGATTACAGAGTTATCAATATTATAGCAATAAAAGTATCAACATCTTATCACTAGGTTAGATGTCATGTTTGATGAATTATATGGTTCTTGTATATTTTCTAAAGTTAATTTGGAAAATGGGTATCACGAAACTATGATGAAAGAAGGTGATGAATGGAGAATTGGTTTTAACACTAAATATAGGTTGTATAAGTGGTTAGTTATATTATTTGGTCTTACTAATGTACCTAGTACTTTTATAAAGTTGATAAATCATGTATTACATGCATATACAGGAAAGTTTGTAGTCATTTACTTTGATGGAATTGTAATATATGTTAAACATCTTGAAGAAAATATATATCACTTAAGATGTGTGCTTGATGCGGTAAGGAAAGAATAATTGTATGTTAATTTTAAAAAGTATTTTTTTTACATGGAGAAGATATGTTTCTCGGCTAAGTTGTTACTGGAAAAAGTATTAAAGTAGATAAGAAAAAAGTGAAAGGAATTAAAGAATAATCAATACCCAAATTGATAACTAAAAAACCAAATTTTCTTTTTTTTTGCTAGTTTGTATCATATATTTGTAAAAGATTTTAACAAAATCGTTATACGAACAATTGAAATTGTTAAGAAATCTATAGGGTTTTATTGGGGTAGTGAATATGAACAAATGTTTAATGTCATTAAGACAGGTTATGTTCAAAACCTTTATGTGTATTAGCTAACTTTACTAAAGGTTTCAAGATTGAGTATGTTGCCTTATGAGTAGGTATTGGAGCAATTTAATGTAAGACAAGTGCCTAATAGCCTACTTCAATGAGAAACTCAATGGGGTAGCCTTAAATTAC
>JANITW010000010.1:3524561-3535733 GCA_027564335.1 Erythroxylum williamsii | reverse complement strand
TCCAATCATATTTGTTCTTGCTAATTAGTAAATGATTTATAATTGATATTTGAAAACAACTTTTCCAAATTTCAATTCACTCTGGCCAGAGATTCTCATAATCATTACTAATCAAGAACAGCAAAACATTCTTCCTAATTACTTTAGGATGATGAATTCTTTATTGATTTACTCAACTATCTCCATATAATTCATACTATATCCAATAACTACCGAATTGAACTATTCCAAGAATAGAACATAAATAGCATCAAAACATAGTAATTCCTATATAAGATAACTTTGGTAATCTCAAGTCTAAGGATCAATTATACAACCATCATAATGAGATAACCCATAAACACACAAGTAATGTTCCATTCGAGATTCTCATAATTGGGTCAGTTAAGTGAACTTATTCTTTAATAAGCACCCACATGTTTGTTTAAGTATCTCCATACTTTAATCTATGAGATTGATTACTTTCTTCATAAGAAAGAAACAAACATGTGCTAGTCTAACCATTTCATCAAGAAAGAAACAAATATGTGCTAGTCTAACCATTTCATCAATACCCCCATCTTGATGAAACTATGTCTAGGAACATTTTAAGAATAATACAAAAATGCAATTTGAATCTCATAATTATAATTGCATTATAATTTGTAATTGCATAAAAATTATTCCAAGGATTTTATCTTTATGATTAATAATTAAATAATTAAAATACACAAAGATAAAGAATACCTTTTATTGAATAACATAAATTTTATACAATAAAATGTACAACCAAAATTGGCTGCAAGGGCATAAACCATCATTTAGGAATTTGCTCAATGAGCTATTCATTTGGAAGTTATGGAAAGGGTTCTCAAACCCTTTATTGGATGTTTGCCTCGCTCATCACAATGGCTTTAATAAGAAGCTCCTTGAGATATTGCTTCTCTTCTTACTATTGTTATTGCAATAATTTGAGTGAAGCTTAACCCATGTAATAATGGGATGGTTGCTACACCCTAGAGTACAAATTTCCTTATACGAGGTGTTTAAAAGCCAATTTCCTATACAAATTAATTGCTTCCACATATAGTTGGGCACTTGAAATTTATAATTAAGGTGGCCACCTCCACAAATGTCACAATAAGTCACTGATATTGATTCAACTTCCACTCTATGGTATTATACCTCTCGTTCCAAGCTTCCATTATTGCCATGAGCAATAGCACATCAATCCTTCATTATGTTGTAGTTATAGCAATAGGTACATGTATTATGAAAGTAATCAACAAACACAAATTTAGAAAGGAGAATCTAAAAATGAATAAATATCAAATAAAATAAAACAAAAGATCTAGTCTAGTTAGTTTATGAATCTACAAATGTTGATGTCTTATCCCTAGCAACAATGCCTAAAACTTGTTATTTTATTTTACTACAAACACATGATGTAGATATAGTTAGAACCAGCGAGTACAAGTAGATCCCATAAGGATTGTCAGTTAACAAGTAGTCCAATAAGTATTGTCAATTAACTAACCAATATCCTTAAACTTGGATCAACCATTCAAGATGAATGGATAAGGAAAATAAAATAAATAAAAAATCTAAACACTAAAGCAAATAATATCAGTCAATGAATTAATTAGATTTAGGTAAGGTTCCCCGATGACTTTACTATATTCAGTTTCATCCTTAGATTAATGAATCATTCTAATTTTTTGACCAATAAAAGTTCCTAACTTATATCATATTCCTTGTCGAGACATACAACTCCTATTCAAAGTTAATCAATCAAAATCCTTTTTGAATCTAGACAACCTAAGAATGTTTTGATTCACTCTAAGGACTCTCTTAATAGTTTTGACCTAAACCTACAAAGATCTTACAACTTTCTTTTAAATAGCTTATGCTTAACCCTCTTAATCCGTGTTGTGACCTAAACATATCTCTTATCTCTCGAATCTTGATGTGTGAATCAAATAATGAATCTTATACTTTCGTTCCTTTGATTCATTCAATATAAAAGCATGAATAAATCATAAAAACTTTAATTTAATTAAATCAAATAATGAATCAGAGTACATCACATCCTATGTTCTTCCTACATAAATATATATTTCTTTAGTTCATAATCACACATATCAACATAAAAATAATAAAAGAAATAAGCTAAAGAAATTATGTTCTGCAATCTTGAAATCTCCAAAAAATATTGAAGTCTTCCTTGATCTTCAAATAAAAATAAACTCTTGATCAACATTGATATAAACAGCTTCAAAGTGATTTTTTAATATTTCTTGGATAAAAAAAACTCTTCTTTTCTACCTCCTCCTTGCCTTAAAACCTAAAGCCCTCACTTTTAATAAGCTATATGAACCCTAACTAGGGTCCATGTAGCTACAAATATCCTTTATAAATTTCTACAAAAATAGTAACACCAATACAATTACTTACATAGGACTATGTAGACTACTATATTCTTTTAAGGAGGAACATAGGGATGTGTAGGATGCATTAGAGAAATAGAAGCAACTAGATCTTAACATGACCCTCAACTCAAGTCTGTGTATGGTGTCGTGTTTTGTGGTGCTTCTCCAAATCTTCGAAAATTTTTGCATTTTGATCAATTTTTCTTTATTTTTGCTTCCTTTACTTGTAGGAGAAGAAATAAGACTAAAATAACAAGAATTCTTCAATTAAATTTCAAATCATCCAAAATACAAGTAATATATCATAAAAATAGTGCTAAAAATAATCTATATTTAACATATATCAAAGTTTAAGCCTATTAATTAGTATTATTTTGAATCGTCCAGTTTAGTTTAGAACGAAATTTTCTCTTATTTCCTTAATATCTATTATTTCTATTCTTCTTATGACTAAATTTCCTTCACATAAATCTTGTATTTTGTGTTTATGTTAAATAGCTTAGCTTTTTCATGCTAATCGACATTTCTTTATTGAAAGTAGAAACCACAAGTTTCGAAATTTTAAATTAATAGAATAAATGTCTTAACTTTAATTGTCAGACTAAAAAGCAAATTCTCTGGTGGAAGTCCTTGGAGTAGTTCTGAAATTCTCTTTATTGAAACTACATTATGTAACTTCTTATATATACCAACAACCTTTAGCTTGACTCATCCTTGTCTTCAAACCTTACGTTAGCTTGCAATTTGTCACTTTTGTTAGACCATTTAAGTGATGATGTCCCACAGAAAAAGCATTTGTATTTAGGTCCACTAGATCTATAAAAGCTTTTCAAAACTGCTACCTACGAATTGGGGGTCATTAGTTATGACTATTTCAAGAGGAATTGGGGGCAGATATTGAAAGATGTCAAATATCTGCCCCTCTACAGGCTAAGGGTTCCACAAGATCCTTAATGGGTTTCATTCAAGATTTGGTGTACTTCTATTGGACCAACACACCTCATTACCTGTACAACTCACCCATCGCCAATTGAGCCACAGCCACTTTCTTCAACATTCTTTAATTTTATCCCCTTGGTAGAAACTCTTAAACATTCTTTACATTGAATTAGATTTAATCAAAATATAGCAGATTGTAAGTTTTAAACTAATTAAACTGCATATAATATTCCCTTATATTTATTTATAAGCCTCTAGAAGAACGTTATCTTCTTCATGTGTAGATGAAACGTTTCTCTCTTTTACCAGTGACGCTGGAATTTCAATCTCGGAAATCTAGTTTTCTGGTAAGTTGATTAACTTAAAATTTAATCATAGATGGTGAAGCATTCATGCATATTTGAAGATAGCAGTATACGCATGTAGTTTAAATTTTTTTATAAACAAAATTCACAACAATGACAATGAAAAGAGACAGGGAAACTTATAAGAATTATTATACAAATAACATAAATTACAAAAACTATGGATGAATAGAACAAGAGAGATTTAGAGGAAAGGGGGAAACTTACGGTGCGCATGAGAATCTAGATTCCTCAAATCTAAGGTTCATGGCTGTTTACACGGCCGTGGAGTTCCAGCATCTCTTGGTGGTTTGGGTCCACGGAGAGAGCCGCCCGACAATCACGGAGAGCAGCTGCGACATTGCCTACATGTTCATGGAAAGCTGCCCGCAAATGTAGAAGGTGAAGATCTGCTTTGAAAGCAATTGCTCTTGACAATTCTGCAATGGCTTCCTTCTCTTTCCGGCTGTCCATTAACACTGCCAACCCACCCCATAAATTAAGTAAACCAAGAAAATCGATTACAAGTTCCATTTCTGATCTTCCTTAATCAACACAAATCACTGATATTTGTTTTGATTAATTTATATACAATTAAGTGATTTGATGAAGTGTAAAATGGATTCATTCTACACTTTTATCAAATCACTGACATTGAAACATTTCTACCCAGTCAATTGAAAAACATGCTCGGATGGGTTTGATTGATTCATATACTAAGTGGTTTACCAGAATTATATGCAGGATAATCAACTGACCTGCAGCTCGATATCTGTAAGGGTATACTCGAAGTGGATCTAATCTGCTGACTATCTCCAGATCTGCTTTTGCGAGATCACGGTCACAGTATTCAGACCTCTTCTCGTATGCAGATGCATTATTTTGAGCCTTCTCAATCAATTTCGTCATTTCTTCATATGCTGCACCTTTATCATTTTTTAGAAAGTAGACCCGTGCCAGGCCTTGATGTGCTCTAGTGTGCCTGACTTTGAGGGCATTATTGTAGCAATCTTCCGCCAAGTCTAACTTATAACAATCAACATAGACACTTCCAAGATTGTTAAGAGCCTGGAAGAAAATATAAAGGTGGTGTAATACGTTATGCATTGATCTGGAAAATATTAAATATATCATTCTACATCACAAGGACTGCATACCATTCATGAATAGATGTAAACCACAGGGTAAGTAAATATAAGGCAACTTTAAGCATAGTGTTTAAAAACAAGTACAATCCTAGACCAAGGTCATGCAAATCGCATTGCCTTAATTAACAAGGGAATGACCTGCACATTTTCAGGAAACATATCGACGCAGTTCAAAACTTTCAATACTCACTTCGCATCTCATGTAAGGTCACTCAAAGTATGAATACAACTCCTCTGATAATCTCTCATTTTGGAATATTGTCTGAAAGTGATCAAGGGTGCAATTTTGTTGTACAGACTCTCACATATTTACCGTTTATAGACATTGAAATATGCAAATATACATTTGCATGGATCCACTGAACAATTTGAGACAAGTGTATCAGTATATTTCCTTTCTCAAGGGGTTCAACATTTTTACCGTCAATGTTTGCCTTAAAGATCACTTCATATAGTGAACTCTCCTGGGAGTATCAGAAAGGGGGATCAAGGATAAGTATGACAATGTCCTTTGCATTGTTAAATCCCTTATAGTCCATCTAGACTCAAAGGCAAGGATTAATTTACATTTGTGAGAAGCACATCATCGTTTACACATTATCATGAAAGCAAGGGGAATTCTTCATTGGGTGAAATCCTTCAATTGCTTATTGAATAGACGAAACACAGCATTAAATCAAAGAATATAACAAGAAGCAGCACCTTAGTTCATCTGCATTTTTTGTTTGCTTGTGTTGGACCTATAACTCCTTGAGGACAAAAGTTAACAAAATTCACACTTCAATATAGCCATGAAATGTTAGGGAACGGAGAACTCTACCTGGCCTTTTCGTAGCCTGTCTGAAGGACACTTCAAAGCGTCTTCAAGAAGTGAGACAACAGTTGAAGAACAAGATGGATCTAAGCTAGAATCAGCCAGTGCATAGGCTTTAAGGAAAAAGGCCTCAAAGGACCTCTTGATTTTGATAGACTCTTCAGCTTTGCGAAGTCCTTCTTCAGAGTGGCCTGTATCATACAAGATCCATCCTTCATAAACCAGACGTTCATGCTCAGTAGATGCATGTTGCCGAGCTAATTGCAAACTTCGCATGGCTGCTTCAGGACAATTCAACCTGATGAAGTAAAGTAACCTAATGACATCACCATGACAACATTCTAAAATTTAAAGAGTATAAAAGAAGGGATTATTATGGGAAAAAGACAAGCTAACTATGGTAACAAAGGGTTCTAATTGCAATAATGGACAGAAAACTAAATTTATTTCATGAGTTTCCTAAGATCACTATTTGGATGTCACAAACAATGAATATTTGTGAGAGCGCAAAATGACTAGGATTCAGTTGCATATTCTACATAATGGAGTATGGAATTGACCAAGAGTTCAGGAATTTATCGAATGGATCAAGATTCAAGAATTCAGCAATTTCGGGAAGTTTACAATAGTATTGAACTTAAAAAATGTACCTAAGTAAGAGTAAAGATTGCCTGAAGTACAGAACTCCTTTAGCTGCATCAGATTCAAGCATCTGGTAAATGACAGAGAGGGATCCAATATCGTCTACACAAGACCACCTATTGTAGAGCTGCAACCAACAATCTGCTGTTGTCCATCTCTCAACATGTTCAAGCACAAGGATCCGGAGTTGGGATGCTGCCACTCGTCCCTCAAACATCCTATAGTCTGGGGAAAGTGTAAGAATTGCCTGAACATCACAAATGGCTGCTTGGTAATCCTCAAGAGCTAGATAGAAACAAAAGCGAAGTTCCAAACATTCTAATGCAAGTTTAAACCCAAGGACCCTACTAATTTCTTCAAGTGCAGCTTCAACATTCTGTTTCCTCATTAAAGAAGCAGCACGATACATGTAAGGGTAAGTAAGAGTAGGGTCCAACTCAGTTGTTTTCTCTAGGTCTTCCCACTTCTTATTGCCATCACAATATAACGACCTCTCAAGATGCATCCATCCCAGTGGAGTAAAAGAAGAAATTACAGAACTGAGCTTGTCATAAGCCCAAAGTTTTTGACCTTTTATATTTCCCAGTCTTGCCAAACCACATACAGAATATATGTGTCCTGCATTAAAAGCTGCCTCAAATAGATGTTCAGCTTCATCATACTCTTTTCTTAAGAGTCTCACACATCCCAATTGATGAAAAGCCAACAGTTTCTGTCGGCTAGTTTCTGCAGACTCTAACAACTGCTCCAGGAAACAAACTGTTGTATTAGATCGAGGATCCTGGTTCATAGCTGCTTCACTTAATAAACAATATAGTGAAAATGAGGCTGGCCCAGCCATGACAGTTCTATCTTCCTTATTAGCATGGCTGAAAATCTCAACCACTCGATCATCACTCAAACAATCAGGTAGTTCATGCAAAAATATTTGCAAACATGATGCAGCAAGGACAGGAGATTTCTGTTGAAGTGCATACTCCATGAGTTCCACAGCATCTTCTCTAGACCAAACTAGAGACGCAAGCTTCCTGTCACAAGTATCATTAAGCTTTTCACAGCAGAACTTATTTCCAAAGATCAAAATTTCCAACAGAACTTCTGGAGGGACATTCTCCAAGCTGCCAGTAATAGTAAACTCTCTTACTGACCTAAATCCAGATGGGGATATGTTGTTCTGAGAAAAATCTATTTCTTCACAAAGCGATTCTGAGAAAGGCCCGTTAAGCATCACATGAAATGGGGCAGAAAGGCCTGCAATTTTTTGTCTGTCACAACCTATTTTCTCATTTCCAATTCTAAAGTTAACATTATCCAACACAGGGTTGACATTGTTCGAAGTATTTATGGATCCTAAATTTCCAGTGACATGAAGCTGGGAGCCAATATCTATTGGACCAAACTCTTGTGCACATTTACCACAAGACGCAAGCAAGTCAGCAGTGAGCTCCTCTCCTTGCTTCTCATATTTTAACCATGCCCCAAACACCAACTTCTCATGCACACTGCTAGCATTTTGCCACGCCAAGCGGAGGCTTCTCCGCATCAGCTTGACTTCACCAAGGCCTCTAAAGACCTGAAACTGTGATAAATAAAGACTCGATCTCTCTTGAAGAGAACATGATTCGAGTTCTTCGTGAATCTGAGACAAAACTTCTACGTAATCAACAGGCTTAAAGAACGGTAGAACCAGCGGTTCCGGGATCTTGAGAAGGGATTCACTACAGAGAGTAGACAAAGGAGAGAAAAATAAAAGAATTAACTCTCACTCTATTAAAAAATCAATTGTTTAATAAGATACAGTAGACCAAAAATAAAAACAAAAAAAAATAGCTTACATGGATGAAGAAGAAGAGTAAGAGGAGAGTTTTGAAAGTTTTCCCCTTTCAACTTGAAGCCATGACTGTGGATTTAAGGCCTTGAGTTGGGAGTCTTTACAGGAATCCGATGGGAAAACGGTCCCCATGGGGCATAAGATATGAAACAATTCCCTGATCTCCACACTAGCCAAGTGGGTTTTCTACCTCAATAATTTCCTAGTCTACAGCTCTCTCCCAAATCGAGAACCAGAAAATTTGGGAAGTAAAAGGAGAAAGATACAAAAGCTAATTGTTGCTCTCCAACAAGAAATCACCACCTTTTATTGGGGACTTCCAACCCAACAAATAACAAAATTATACAAAGTTTTGAACTTCAAAGTAAATTCTTTCTAGTGCTTGTTATAGATATGCTTACGTTTAGCACCACAAACAAAAAATTCAATTCCAACTTCCAATCACTTACCCCCAGATTAAAATAAAATTTTTGCCTAACAAGAACAAAAGAAAAGAGCTTTTGTTTTCTATGGGAACCAGAGTTCAAAGATCTTTCAGTTAGTTCTAACAACGGAAATGAAATAACTGAAGCCGTTATTCTCTACATCTGCATACACTAAACGTGATCAATCTCCTTCAGGCAACAAAACAAGAAAAGACCAAACATCCACTAACAGTTACATAAGATCTCTAGACCAGCTTAAGGTCACCGACCACAAACCGAGAAGCATCATAGGAATGAGTAAGGGGGAGAGAGAGATAGAGGAACCAGTTAAGCATTAGAAGTAGAATGATTACAGATAACGAGCTGCAGCTGACAGTAGGCGTGATGAATCTAACGAGCAAAGGTCTGAATTCCCACCTTTTTTGTGTAGCTTTCCTTTGAGTTTGGTAACTGGGAAAGTTGTTTTCTTTTTTTCTTTTCATGCGTTTCGTTTACCAAAAATAATAAATAAAGGTAAGAAATTGCAGCCAGCCACAGTTCTTGGAACTCGGAAGCCCAGAAGGGATAAAAAGGTTTTGAATGAAGTTTGTTCTTACGACGTCGTACTATGAAAACAAAAGCCTCTGAAAAAGAACCTATCTTGTAAATCATAAAATAGAATTAATTTAAAATTAAAGCAGTAGACTATAATCAATTGAAAATAGTATATTTTAAAATAGAATTAAGTTAATATCAAATTGTAAAGTAGAATGGAGAATTTTGGTTACCACATAAAGAGCATTCCCTTTGTCTTTTGTTTTGCATCACCAGCTGCCTAACAGTGCCTGTTACGTCAATTCTACCCAACCACGAGTTCATGACATAGCCTCTTTCAGGTTTGTTTGTAAAACCAGACGCATCTACTGGTGCAAATAATGATATGTTGGTTATAAAGATGATGATGAATCCAACCAATCTATCTAACAAACATTACAAGACAAATAATGCTGAGCTGAGGTTAATGCAAAACAAAAATGAGATGCTTTCATTTGTCCAAAATTATTTCAAAGAAAACATCAATTAACCTGCTGGTGTTGAACATCATGAATCGTGATATAGAAAAAGAATGCTTTGCTTACCTTTCTTTCTTCTTCCAGACGTTGCTTAACCCAAGTGTACTCATTAATTAGACGGAATAAGAATTCCTTCACTTTTTCCAAAATTAAAAAGAGCACTTATTGTATTCACCTCAGAAATTGCCTAAATGGATTTTGTGATTGTGAGCCTCCATGTCATCTTGTTTCCTCATAAAGAGATAGCCGTCAAAAACAGATGGAAACAGATAGCAGAAGATAAGGATTAAGAACAAATACAAAAGGCGCATATATGAACATGGTTACAGAACAGTCAGGTTAGCTAGTGATACGAAATTCAGAATTTGAATTTCCTCACTATAGATTTTCTAAATATGTAGTTTTCCGCATACGTATAAGTAGTGCAAATCTTATCGAGACAATATGACGCCGCAAAGATGCACCTGAAAGGATCCAGTTGGCTCAGTACCAGAACTGACAGAACCGTGTAAGTCTGTCTTTTCATAGGCAATTAAAGCTACAATACAAAGATTAGGTATACAGCCTGCCATTAAGGGATAGACAAGGGGGGCCTCGGGTTTGCTCCTGCCTGCCAAATCCTTACCGTACCGAGAACCAGTCCATATACATATTAATAGCCAAACACACTCAAACTTTCAATCATTGCCAAACTCAGTCTTTGTTTCAGCGTTTCCGGTGTAAACCTGGTCTTTTGTTTTTGCTGGGACTAGCATCTATGCCGAGTCTTTGCAGGGATTGGTTCAGCTCTTCTTCGTTAGGGATGAAAATGTCATCAATAACGTCTTGTGCATCTTAGAAAGAGAGAGGCTGGATGTTGTGAAGGTCCTGCTGTATTTGAGGTGTCATAGACTTGGGCTGTTTCAACAATCTCAAAATACAGTGGGTTGTTTGGGCCTAGTATGTCAACTTCTAATACTTCAAGTTCACCATAAATAAATTCTCTTGGACAACGTTAAAGAAGTAGAAAGGATAGGTTGATGACGAGAAAAATAACCGATTTCTTTAAAAAAAAATCTCTAAGAGATTTAAGAACATTCTCCTGCCAATAAAGTTAAGTATGATGAAAATAGACATGGTTGTTAGAATAAATTGCATCAATTCTTGCTGTGAGAGATATGGACGATAGATAATGAAGAAATACTGTATACATCGCCTCCTATAAGATTCTTTTCATAATCAATATTGTTCTGTGACTGTGAAAAGTCGTTTCTTCCATTATTCAGGTTGATACCACTCAAGGAATGTCCATAATAGAAACTTTTTATTGTCTCGATCATAAAAATATTGGTAGGCTCGTAAAGGAAGTAAGGTAATAGAACAGGCATAAAGGGTTGAGAGTGCCCAAAGATACCATAATACCTTCTTAGAAATATTATTAAGAAGATTGATATCTTCATTCTTTTTAAAAGGAAAATGGATGAAGAATTCAACATTTTTCCATAGAGATTTAGGATGAGATAACCGTGCATAAGATTCAAGATAGTAGTTCAACCATTAATCTCTCACGGTTTCATATGGTGTAGTAAC
>JANITW010000010.1:3129658-3143206 GCA_027564335.1 Erythroxylum williamsii | reverse complement strand
CCTGATCTTGTTTATATTTTATTATCCTTATACCATATCATGTATGGATTGGCATGTTGATTTGGATTTGTTGCTTCTGCTGCAAGTAATGATTTCTTAAAAGTTTTGAAATCTACCGTTGTTCCAAACAAAGCATGTTTTCTTTTTCCGATCCACTATTGGAGGGGGAGGAGGTGATTCAGTTGCAGGTGTAGACTGTGATTGTCAACCTTCACAGTATGAACCTCCAAACATGCCTCTCAACTTAGGCTACATTACATCATGTTGTCTCTTTAGTAGCATAATTGGACCTAAAATTCATTGTTTATAGAATTTTCTAGAAATATAAGAATTTCAATTCAATATTTTACATAATATTGAATTTAAAGGGAAGTAAAGCGATTTGTTGAATATCATATTTAAGTACAAACTTTGAATTAGAAGGTTAACAATTGTTACAATCATAGAATAAGAACAATAACAACCCACACTTAATAGAATTGCATCGATAAATGAAAATGATATAATTATTCCCTTGGATTCCAAGTGATATGAGAGTCGATAAAGGTAAATGAGTCCCTAATGTCTAGATTCCTGAGAAGGCTCTTGACATGTTCTAACACACCAACTGCAACACTGATAGTTCTTCCCTCAGGCATAGGTTTTTAACACCTTCTTGCAATAGCGTTTCTGCTATAGCTAAACTTGTAGAAGATACAGTGAATGAGTCGCCAAATTTAGTATGGAAGACAAACTCTCTAGATGAACTGCTAGTACAAAACGGTTTTCCTAAAATACAATCAGTATATAACTTAGATATTGTCAAATTATAAAACTATTAAACGAACCAAATTTGGAGTGAAATGCATATGTGAATGTCATATGAGGTATATGGAATTGACAAATTTCCCAAAACAACTAATTTACCTAATCCTTTATGGATCGTTCTGACATTGCTCCCACCTCCGTGGGCACACTTGTGATCTTTGAGATTCTAGGAAGCTTAAAACAACATGTTGTATATACCATCAAATGTGAATATATATAATAGCTTCATAAAAGGAAATGAGATGTACATGATAAGGAAGGTGACGGTGTTCATACTACACTAAACACCTTAAAGCAAAAGATTGGCCGTGGAATGCAAACGATCATTATTGTGTGAAGTGGAAATTTTTTTGCATTGTTTAATCGTTAGTTAGGGACAATTTTGCCACATTTCTCGAAAAAAAAATGAATTATTACCATTCGGAACCAGTCACCATGTCGACATTCCTTGATTAAGAATTTTAATTAAATATTTTACATAATATACTAAAAAGGAAATATTTCGTTTTCTTGAATAAAATATGCAATTACAGACACAAATTAATCGTTATCATACTTAATTGTAAATTACAATCATCTTTTTTTTTTTAAAGAATAAGAAACAAACTCCAACTCCTCTTCAGATCTCTAGGCCTTGTCATCTTTTCCAGATGAAATTTCAATATATTTGTTAGATGGATCGTTCAAAGGTTTATTATTGTCATATGTGACACATGCATTTATTTCATAAACGTCTTCCTGGAATGCTTTACTTTTAATTCTCTGTTCTCCTTTTCCATAAGATTCAAAAATACCTCTAGGTTTAACTTTGCAAAAGGTCAACCAATCTG
Organism: Erythroxylum williamsii; assembly: GCA_027564335.1. NCBI lineage: Eukaryota > Viridiplantae > Streptophyta > Magnoliopsida > Malpighiales > Erythroxylaceae > Erythroxylum > Erythroxylum williamsii. The sequence goes on along the minus strand of JANITW010000010.1, from coordinate 3,141,569 downwards.
ACTTATCTCATCATAAACTCAGAAAAGGGACATAACACACCTGTTTTGCTTGCATTGCCAATACAAATGGTTTATATTGTCTCAATCTTCTTCGATTGTTAATTTCAATTAGATTATATTGGCTATGCACTTTTTTTCCAACATCTAGAGTCGAGTCAAACTAGTAAAACTTGAATATCAAACTTTGCTTTATTGGCAATGCAGGGTACTCAATTTCAAGTATCTCAATAATTTTATCATAGTAATCCATCAATTCTCCATGTATGCAAACTCCGTTATTTATTGTTGCCATGCTATGACCATAATATTCTGTACGATATTTGTATTCATTAATGAAATACACCGGATGTGATTTAATAGTTTACAAAGGTCCCCTTGCAAGATCACCTATGAACTTGTTCTCTATTGGATTTTCTAAGGCCTACATAAAAAGAAATTATTATATCAAAGAGTATAATGTCATTTGATAACTTAAATCTTATAATTCAATCATTTAAATATTTGTACGTAAAAACTTACATACCTCTCGAACCATCGAGGAAAGTGTCTTCCAAATTCTTTATTTATATCATCCTATGTTTTGTACTGCATTACCTCGCTTAACAATTCCTTGCATAATCTAAAAATATTATTATGTATTTTAGTTATGAACAACACAAAATTTGAAAATCAAAATAATCATTTTCAACTTACTGCACGAAAGGTTGAACCTCTTGACAGCTCAATAAAATGTAATCATGGGCAGCCTCAATTTCTTCCTCTCTTAACATTCTTCTTGTTGAATGTCCATATGTTTGTCCAGGATATGTGAAAATGGATAAATTACCATCAACATGACTCGTTCCTCCCCTATTGTCATTACGAGGAACTTTTCTTTCTCTTGTGTAAACATGCAGCTCAAAATAATGTAGACAAAATGTACTAGCTTCCTCTACTAAATAAGCATTACATATCGAACCTTCAACTCTAACCTTGTTTTTGAAAATTTTCTTCAAGTGATGCAAATACCTATATTAGATAATATGGTTATTACAATTTACTAGTTAAAACATGTTATTACTTCATTTACAATAAAATTTTTAGAATTACCTCTCAAATAAATATATCCATTAATATTGAATTATACTGGCTAGTTTTACCTCATGTGCTAAATGCACAGGTAAATGCTCCACACAATTAAAGAAGTCTGGAGGAAAAATCTCTTCTAACTTGCACAAAATTACTATAATTTCCCTTTCTAGTTTTTTTCATTTAAGCCAACTTGATTTCAAATGATGTTAAACTTTTGAAAACAAACTTAATCCTATTATTGCTTCGCAAACCTTATTCGACAGAAACTCCCAAAATGCAATTAGAATTAGCTTTTGTATAAACACATGATAATCGTGACTTTTCATCCCAAATAATTTATACTTCCTCATGTCCACACACCTTGTCAAGTCTGAAACATAACTATCAGGAAACTTTATACTTTTCAACCATTCACACAAAATTTCATTTTTTTTGGTCCAAAGTGTAATATGCTTTCGGATATTTACCGATGCGAAGATCTTTATGTAACTCATTCCTTCTACAAAAAAGTTGCAAAGCAGCTCATGATTTTGCACTGTCTTTTATCCTCCCTTCAATGTTCATTATAGTACTTAACAAATTGTCAAAAATATTTTTTTATATATGCATCACATCTAGATTATGACATATCCAATTAGTTTTTCAATATGGCAAATCCCAAAAAGTGTTTTGTTTTCTCCAACCAAAGCTTTTGCTAATGCTTGCATTTACTTCATCAACTTCAAATTATGTAACTTTCAGTAAACCTAATTCATCAATCTCCTGTAAAACCTCTTCACTAGCTTTATGGGGAGGAGGAGGTGTTTTTACCATCCTATTCTTAATGAACTTTTGTTTATTGCATCTAAATGGATGATCTGGAGGAAGAAATTTCCTGTGATTGTCAAAGCAACATATTTTGCCCCCGTTTGGAGGATAAAATGCATTATAATCATTGCCATAATAGGGACAACCTAATTTTCCTGTTATGCTCCATCTAGACAACATGACATATGCTAAACAATCACTAATGTTCCATATCAAAGCCGCTCTCAACACAAAATTTTGTTTCTCAGACACATCATATGTCTAGACACCGTATTCCTAAAGATGTTGCAATTATGATATTAATGGTTGTAATAATACATTAATTCTATATTTCAGATTTGAAGGTTCTAGCATAATCACTGTCAAGAACATATATGCATCTTTCATACATATCCATAGAGGCAAATTATAAGGAGTAATTATGATGAGACTAAAATTTTTTGGTTATTTCATTGAGATATGATCCTAAATTTAATTAAATTTTAATTAAAATTATAATTAATTATTAGTTAAATTCAACTAAAATTAAATATATTGATCCTTATTTATTAAATATATTTTTTTAATTTTAAAATTTTTCAAACTTTACAATTATGACCAACTAAATTAAATTATCTTTTTTTTCTCTTTATCATTTCTATATGTGTAACTCATTAGTTTCCTAAATATATAGACAATGTGTATAAATTACAACCCTAAACTATATTTAAGATTAGATAAATTATGCTCATTTAATTTATCTTTAGTTTTCTGATTAAAGAATTTATGTCTATAGATCAATATTAGAGTATAACAATGCATCATGATCACCTAAATATTAAAAATATCAAAGTAATTTTGCTAATTTTTTGTGCATAATTCAATCTTTTTATAATGATAAGTTTTGATAAATCATAAATTACAAAATTAATGTTTACTCTATTTGAATATAATTATATTAGTTTTCCACCATTAGTAATTGTAAAAATTATTTATAAAGTATCATTTCACCTTAACTAAACATTTTTCAATTCAATACTAATAAAGAATAATGGAATATTATGCCTAATTAATTTAAGGTGACAAATCCTATATTGATTATTTAGCTATCTTTATATAGTTCATGTTATATCCAATAATTACGAAGTGATCTACCCTTGAATAGGATAACTCATAAGTAGTATCAAAACAAATCAATCCATAAATGAGATATTTTAGAAATCTCAAGCCAAAAGATGACTTATACAACTATTATAATGAGAATTTTCATAGATATACAAATAATGTTTCAAATAAAATTCTCAAGCTAGTTATTGAGCAATCTTATAAAACTCTCAATATTCCACAAGTGGATGGGTCATAAGCGTAGTATATGAGGTGTCAATCCCACGAGGAATTTGTGTACTAATTGAATCCTAATTTGTCTAAGACTTAAAAGTGTAATAAAAATGAAAATAAAAATGAGCAAGAAATTAAGCAATTAAATATGGATTGATTGATTATGAAAATTTAAAATTAACATAAAGAAATCAAAATTGAGCAGAACCAATTAACAATTGGAAATTCACACAAGGAAGATTAACCAATTATGAGACAAGGGAATTTATCCTATCATCTAATGCTAACTTAAATCACTTTTGAGTTAATTCGGTATCAGTCTTACAAGTTGAAAGAGTGATTACTTTCTCTTGAGTTATAATTATTTAACCTTAAATCATAAATCCTAACTAAATTGCATTATAAAATTTGTAATCTCTCAATTAGCAAACAACCCATACTTCCAATTAGATCTTAAGCACTCTAATAGACAATCGGGTCCTCACACGAGATATCCCTTCGTATAAATTACCGATATGATTGTTTGTTGATCTATTAGATTGTTTACCTCGCATTACCTAATCTAATCATTTTGTTATCGGTTCACTCTCTCGATTTATTATCGAATCATGAAAATACAACAGGCAATCACATTACCTAACTCATTAACATCAAAAGTAATCAAATTAACATTGGTTCAAGAACAAATCCCTAAAAGAGTTTAGAATATCCTTAAACCCAAATTCTTCATCATCACATCCATCTTATACATCAAAATGAAAGAAACAATAAGATGGAAAGAGAAATATAAATTAGAGTGGACTGTAATGGCAACAATAGCAGAAGCTACCTCTTTCTCTCTCCTCTTCTCTCTTCTTCTCCCTTTTTCCTTAGCTTCTTTCTAAATGTAGAAAAAATTGGGGGCTCTCCTTTAGGGCTTCTTTCTTTTCCTTTTATATTTTTTTCCATTTAGAGTAAAAACTAGGTTTCATCCAGACCCAAATGTCCAAAATAACCCTCAAAAAGTTAAGTTTGGAAGCAGTTCCCTTGTCTGTTATCACTTGAAGGCTTCTACCATGATCATGGCCTAGTCTTGTTTGGATTTGTCATGTTCGTAGCCTAGTCATTTTTGGCTTTTGTTAGGACTGTGTCTAGTAAGTCAAGATCATGACTTGTGCTGGTTGCTTTTGTCACAATTGTGGCCTTGGCTTCTCCTTCGAGATTTCTCCAAATCTTCTCTTATCTTCTTTACCTGGTTTTAAACACTATCAAACTTATCAAAACACTATAAACACACAAAATTAAAGCCCAATATCACGCTCTAATCTACATAACACTCCAAAAACACAATCACATAATCATAGTAACATAATTCTAAACCTAAACAAAAACAAATAATCTAATTAACAACTAAAAACATACTAAATTATCCACTAAAACATAATGCAACCTATAATTATCAACATCCTGACACTTAAAATTTTGCTTGTCCTTAAGCAAAAGTAAAAACAAAACAAAACATAAACTTACAAAACAATGAAACATATAAGCATGCATATGCAATAATGGTATAATGACATTAAATTTCATGAAACTAATTTGACTTTAAACACAAACCTTCAAGTTGTTCTAACTTATTAACTTATGAAATCTATGGCTAAGCAATTCAGATTAAATATACATATTAATCAAGACCTTAATGTCAAATTCATTCACCCCCATCACTTGCACATACACATTGATAATTATTTGGTCAATTAAAATCGTAATTATCCCTAAGTAGCTTTTCATGAAAATTCAAGCTATTTAAAAAGATTGATTAGTTTTATCTATCAAAGCACTATTTTTTTTTAATTTCTATTAACATTGACCTAGTCTTTTGACACGAAGGCAAACATTTGTGATGAACCTCCCCTAATTACACAACTAGGTCATGTTTTTATTCATAGGCTTGGTTAGAATGTCATTCTAGCCTTTTGACGAGAAGGTAAAATTTTGTGATGAGTGTCCTTCGGTTTCTTAACTAGATCACATTCTCAACTGGCTACTAGCTCTATTCATAACTTGAAGGTTGGTATAATTGTTATTTGTTTAAGAAATACACACACATTTTTTCACATTTTATTGCCTACCTTATTTCTTTAGCTAATCATTCTCATAAAAAGATACTGACGATGCTACTTATTCAATTAAGCTAAAATTATAAATGTATGTGGCAAATTCCTAGAGTGAATAAGCTAACTTTATATCCTAATTAACATGTATATTTAACCAAATCAACCTAAGACCCAAATTTCACAAGCTAATAAATCTTTACAACCTAGAAGACTATATTAAAAGCTAAACTAATTTCATTAAGTCCTATCCATTGACACATTCACACGAGTCGCATCATGAAAACCTAAACAAGACTTAGTATACAAACACTCAAAATAGAAACATATAATGCACATAACCCTGCCCAAACTTAGACAACACATTGTCCTCAAAGTGAGAAGAACAAGTAGCACAAAAGATGGGAATAAAAAAATGGTAAGAAAATATACTAATAAAAAAATAAAAAGATGAGGGTTAGAGCATAAAAACTCGTCGTGGCGATTGAGGTGGTGATGGCAATGGTGTCAGGGGTGGAAACTCCAAACCTTGAGTAGCGAAGTATTTTTGAATGTTTCGGATGTCTCAGCGTTGACGTCTTTGCTCCTTTTCTATCTCCTTCAACACCTTAGCATTATCTGCAACTGCCTTGTTAATATTTGGGATTGCTTCAAGTACCTTCTCCCATTCAATTGTCTCTTCCTCTCGAGAGTCTTCACTGTTGATTCCTCCTATTTTTGTATTGATGTTGAGCTCAGACTAGTTTGTCCCATCCTATTCTTAACATGAGATTTTGTGTTGATATCTCGAAGTTCCATATTATAGGACTTCAAGATTTCAGCTCTTGTCAAGTGACGAGTGTTAAGGAACTCAAGAAGATGTAGAGTTAGTCCATCATAACTGACACCATAATACTTCGCAATAGTTGTAACTAAGTACCCCATGCTCAAATTATTGCTTCTCTTTTTTGGAGTAACAATAATAGCATTAAAGATGTGGGTGGAGGTGCAAACTTGGATGTTATGGTCCATACATCACAACAGGAAAAGTTCCTTGATCGAACACTTATTGGTTTTGGTTTTGTCAAACACTAGTTGACATATAAACTTATGTAATAATAAGTTCTTAGGACTACGAATTATGTTATTGTTGGCATTTTTAGAGTAAAAATTCTTCAACCTAATCGGTTCAGTCCAATAGCTTGTAAAAAGAAAGTCATCATGTTGATCTACTATGGTTGACTCCAAGAATCCACCGATTTCATATAACATCTTGTAGTTTCACTCATACTGTTGACCGCACAATTGAAACTATAGATCCTTAGGGTTACTAAGCTCAAATTGAAGGGAGGTGAAGAACTCTAAGGTGAGTTCTTCATAAATGACATAATTAAAGTGCATAAATTTTCCAGTGAATTCTTCCCCTTAAATTTTCAACCCATTCTATCAATCCAATAGTTTCTAATATTTCAAAATCCAAATATCGAGGCACAACAATTTTTTACAAACTAAGGGTTTAAAACTAATTACCTTCTTCTTCCGAGAAAATTGGAAAAGGCACTCTGTAATTCGCCATTTAGTTTTGTTATCCGGCCCTAACACTTATGCTTTGCCTTTCAGTTAAGCACGCTTAATCGTTCGCTTAATTTTCAGTCCCATTGGAATAAGGGGTGTGAAGAATTTAGAGAGATAAGACTTTTGTAGAGAGAAGGGAAAGGATTTGAGAGTTTGGCTTTTAGAGAGAGAGAGTGGTGTGGGTGAGAAAAACGAAGGTAAGTGTGAATATATAGGTTAGGAAGAAGAAATAAGGGGTAAAATTGGAAAAATTTGCATGAAAATCATGTGTTCCTTCTTGTCCTGCTACAAGTTAGGTCACGATCGTGACAAAAGGTTAAAATGGGCACGATCGTGACACTGGAAATTTTAACACTTTATTCTCGTTTTTAATTCTTTTCCTTCATGTCACACCCTAGTTCCTTCCATACCTTATATTTGTATTATCACTTTATTGTTTTTCCTTCCACACCATTCCCCTCCATTGTTGAAAAGACTTAACTAATTCTAACATCCCAAAAAGAAATCTAACTACCAAATGTGCTAATTTATGGTCATTAGCTTGACCTTGCATCTTTGGAAGTGCTTCTAAATTTCTAAAAGGAAAGAAATTACTTCTTTTTCCATTGAGACCACTACGTCGAGATACAGTTTACAGTGATTCCCATTCACCTTGAGGGTTTCTTTGTTTGCATTTTTCAAATCAAGGGGTCCATGGATGAAGATATGGCTGACCATAAATGGTCCACTCCATTGCGATTTAAGTTTCTTTGGGAACAACCTCAACCTGGAATTGTACAACAAAACTGCATCTCCCACCTTGAATTCCTTCTGCTTAAGATGAGAGTCGTGTCATCTCTTCACGTTCTCCTTGTAAAGTTTGGCATTTTTATACCCATTGTAATGAAACTCTTATAGGTGATTTAATTGCAGAATTCATTTCTCACCAACTTGCTTCCAATCAAAATTAAAAACCTTTATGGCTCAATATGCTCAATGCTCTAGTTCCATAGACAAATGACAAGCTTTACCATATATGAGTCAAAATGGCATCATTCCAATTGGTGTTTTATAAGCAGTTTGGTAAGCCTATAAAACATCATCTAGCTTTAATTCCTAAAACTTCCTAAAACTATTCACTGTCTTTTCTAAAATTTGTTTAAGTTCCCAATTCACAACTTCCACTTGTCCACTCACTTGTAGGTGATAAGGTGTGGCAACTAGATGGTGAACTTCGTATCTTTTTAGGAGAGCATTAAAAGATCTGTTATAAAAAACTGTTCCCCATCGCTTATTATTGTTTGTAGCACTTCAAATCATTTGACTATCTGATTGATGAATTTATTACAACCTTTCCATCATTAATCGAAGATGCCATAACTTCGGCCTAGCGAGATATATAGTCTACTTCTAATAAAATGTATATGTTCATGAAGTCGATGCCCCACACATCGAAGACTTTGACTTCTAAAATGTTGGATAAGGGCATATCATCTCTTTTGGAGATTTTGCCTACTCTTTGACAGTGATCACATTATGCCACAAAAGCTTAATTGTCCTTAAATAGATGTGCCCAATAGAATCCATACTCGAGTACTCGACCTGTCGTCTTGTTTGCTCCATAATGGCCAGTATAATGTCTTTCATAACATTGTGTTAATACGTCCAACATCTCATCCTCCAGAACACATCATCTCATTAGCTCATCATCATAAGTCTTATATTGGCTCATCCCATAAATATCGGAAGCATTCATGCAAGAATCATTTTCCCTATTGATATGATAGGTTAAAAGGGATCTTACCACTGACGACAAAATTTACAATATATATGAACCATGGTGTCCCAATACTATTGAGTAGCATTAGGGTTTCATCAGGGAATTTTCGTTGGAAGTGATAAGTGATCCGTGACCACATTCTCTACTCCTTTCTTATCTCTTACTTCTATATTAAACTCTTATAAGAGTAGCACCCATCAAATTAGTCTCAGCTTTGCATCCTTCTTGGCAAAAAAATAGTTAAGCACAATATGATTGGTAAATACGATCATTTTAGAACCTAAAAGGTATGACCGAAAATTACCTCATGCATACACCACTACAAGTAATTCCTTTTTTGTGGTGATTTAATTCAATTGAGGTCCTATAAGTGTCTTGCTTGTGTAGTAAATTGCACATGATCTCGAATGGGAGTGTCCAACCTAGTGGCACTAAGATTGGAGCTGATGTGAGTGCCTCCTTTAATTGATTGAATTTAGTTAAACAGTTATCATCAAAAAGGAAAAGCACGTCCTTACTAACAAGTTTGTAAAAAGTCGTGCAATATGTGAGAAATATTTAATAAAGTGACAGTAGAACCTGCATGGCCTAGGAATGTCCGCACACCCTTGACATTGATTGGAGGTGGGGGTTTCTTTATAACCTCCGTTTTAGCTTTATCCACTTCAATTCCTTGGTGCAAAATTTTGTGCCCAAGCACTATCCCCTTTTGCCCCATAAAGTCACAACTCTCTTAATTCAACATTAAATGTGATTATTCACATCTTTGGAGTGCCTTGCATAAATTGGTTAAACACTTCTCAAAAGAGTCTCCAAAGACAAAAAAAAAAAAAATTCATACATGAAAAGTTCCATTATAACTTCAACTATGTCTGCAAAGATAGGTGTCATGTACCTTTGAAATGTAGCTAGGAGATTGCATAACTCGAAAGGCATTCGTCTATACGCAATGGTACCATAAGATATATGAGTATGGTCTTTTCTTGGTTTTCAGTTTAGATGAATACCTGATTATACCTTGAGTAACCATCTAAGAAGCAACAGAATGAGTGACTAGCAAAATTTTTTTTTCATTTTATCTGCAAGTGGGAGAAGGAAATGGTCCATTTTTGTTACCTTGTTGAGTTTGTGTTAGTCTATGCACACTCTCCATCCCGTGACTGTTCTCGTTGAAATTAACTCTTCACTTTCACTCTGCTTTAAGATCTTTCCACTTCTCTTTGGTACATATTGTATTGAGCTGACCCATTCGCTATCAGATATAAGGTATATGATACTTATGTCTAAGAGCTTTACTACCTCATTTTTAACCACTTCCTTCATGTGAGGGTTTAACCTACATTGACATTCCTTTACTATGCTACTTCCTTCTTTGAGGTTTATCCGATGCATACAAACATTTGGGCTTATACCTCTAATGTTAGATATTTTCCATCTCATGGACTTTATCCACTTCCTAAAGATCTCTACTACCTTCCCTTCTTGCTTCCCATCTAGTTGGTTGAAAATGATTATGGGTAGAGTTTGATCTTCACCTACGAAGGTATATCCAAGATGTGTGGGTAAAGGTTTAAGCTTTAATACTGGTGGTTTCTTTATGGAGGGTGGTATAGATGCTTTGGTTCGTACTAATATTTCTTGATGGTTTTGAACACTCAATTCCTCCATCTCAACATCACCTTCAGACTCAACCTCGTTCTCCTTCTCAGCTTCATTATCAGTCTCCACTACTACTGACTTAACTTTTGTAAAGCAACTTTCTACTTGCTCTTCCATACTTTCATCCATAATATCAATCTTCATGCAAGTGCTGCTTTCCTTTGGATTCTTCAAATCTTTGTTCATATTGAACTCCACTTGAAAGTTTCAATTTACCTTTATGAACATCAATCAATGTCTTTCCTATGTTCATGAAAGGTTGCCCAAGAATTAGTAAATAGTTCTTATCTTTTTTTAAATTAAGAAACATGAAGTCCATAGAAATAATGAACTTGTCCACTTACATCAAAACATCTTCCACCACTCCAAATGATCTTTTAATAGATTGATCGGCCAGTTGGATCAACATCGAAGTTCGCTTGACCTCACTGAGCTCCAATTTTCTGAATATTGACAAAGATTAATGCTTACTCCTAAATCATATAAGCACTTTTTGAATTCAAATTCACCAACCACACAAGGTATTTTCAAGCTCCTTGAGTCCTTCAGCTTAGAAGGTACTTGATTGGTGACTATGGAACTACAGCTACCAATTAAGGTTACAGTTTGGTTTTCTTCCTAAGTACGTTTATTTGATAATATGTTCTTCAATAATTTATCATAATTGGGTATGTGTTCCAAAGCTTTAACAAACGAAAGATTTATTTCCAAAGTCTTCAATTCTCCATGAACTTCACAAATTGTGCATCCAGTTTATTCTTTCGTAGTAGTTTGGTGTATGGAATCTTCGATGGATATGGCATAGGGGCGGTATATGGAGAGTATTCACTCATATCCATGTCTTTCTCCTTTTTTTATTTTCACAACGAAGTGGGGGTGTAATTTTCGACTCTGTAAGTTATTCGAGTTCCTTCCCACCTTGTAATGTAATTACTTGTAGTGGCTCCCTTAGGTTTGGTTCAATGTTGTTTGAAAGGCCCCCACACTTCATGCCGACCATGTATATGCTAATTGGCTCAATTGGACTTCTAAGTTATGGATGAAAGAGGCATGATTCTTCATAATTTGTTCGAATCTTCTTTCCAACCTCTTGTGAGTGTTATCTAGATTCCCAAGCTTATCCAATATTCTATCTAGTTTAGAGTCCATGCTATTGGGTTTTTCCTGTTGGAATCCAGGCGACCCTTGAAGTCAGAATTGACCTCATGCATTGCTTGACTAGGAAAAGTTTGGGTGATTCTTTCACCCAGGATTATACGTATTTAATTATGAGTTGTTTCCCCCTCCTTAACCAAACTATGTCCATATGTAATTGAGCTGCTCCAATCCATTATTTTACATCAGAAAGTAATCAATGGTGTAACACCCCACTCCCGCAAGACCCGAACCCGACATCGACGGTGATATCCAGGCCCGTGCCCCGCGAGGGTGGCGTGCTACATCACTCAGTATAAAACTCAGTATAACATTTTCTCCTCTTATTATTATTTTTAAACCATTCAGTTACGCGACATAAACAGTAAGAAACTTGAGCCCATGTTCACAATTAATCATTTTCAGTTATTACAGTCGTTCAATAATAATTTTACAATCAGTCAATGTAAAACAATAGAACCACAATGGCTCATTATAAATACAAAGCATTATTTCA
>JANITW010000010.1:3113197-3129558 GCA_027564335.1 Erythroxylum williamsii | reverse complement strand
AGGCCCAAATACCGGGAATATCATGTATGCATGTACAGTTATTTCATGTGCACTATTTTTGCTGATCACCAGTACCAATATGCATAACAATGTCAAAGCAGTCCTAATCACTCTTACCCCTAGCCAATTTTACTATTTTACCCTTCCTGTCGGGGGTGGGATGTTACAAATGGTGTCATGATTGTCTTGTCCACACAGTTGACATCTCTGCTGAAGTGCTTTAATAGTAGCTGAAAATGAGGCCTTCATGTTATTTAGTTGTTAGGTTAAGTTGTCAATTTCATCTTACATCCTCTTTATTGGGTCAACAGCTATAGCTTCCTTTTGCTCTCAATGGGTTGTATGTTGTATACTCCAATCCATCATCTAAAGACAACTGTTACTTATCATTTCCTCTAATAAATCCTTTGCTTGTTCAACCACCTTCCTCATTAAAGACCCACCAGATGTTGCATCTATGGTACCTCACCTGGATAGAGTGACTCCATGCTAAAAAATTTGCAACATGAATTCCTTTAGTAAATTGTGGTGAAGGCACCTCCTTTGTAAAACTTTATATCGTTCTTATGCCTCATAAAGTGACTACTTATCACTTTTTTAGAAATTCGCGATTTCCTTTATCAGTTTCATAGTCTTTGTAAGGGGAAATTATTTATCCAAGAAAGTCAATTGCTCCCAACTTATGACATTTGCAGAGCTTAGGGAATGATACCATGCCTAAGCTCTATGCCTTAAGAGCGAAAAGAAAGAGCCTCATCCTAACAACATCTTATGATATCGGAAAGTATCACATATTTCTGGGAAGTTAACTATATGAGCGTTAGGATCATCATTAGTTAATTTGTAGAATTGCAAATTTGTTTAGAGCATGTTAAACAAGGTTGGCTTAATCTCAAATTAGTGTGCTTGTACCGGTAGTTGAGTCATGCCTTGATTCATACCGTTAAACCCTGGTCTCATGAAATTTATAAGGGTTTGAGGTTAGTTTACTTGATTTCCTCCTTGATTGAATTCGTCCGCCATTGGTTCTTCTATTTCTTCTTCGTGTCTTGCTTTTTGGATTGCTTACTCTAAATGAATGATGTCAAGTTCTAATGTTTTGATGATCTGACTTGAACTTCGGGTGACTTTTGCGTTTATACAACTACAAGGACACAAAAGAGGCAAAAATTCCTTGAACAAAAAGAATTCAACTAATCCTAGCTAACTTCCTGGCAATGGTGCCAAAGATTTGTTGAGCAATTTTTAATCTTATAAAACCCTTAATATTTTACAAAGACACAGGTCGTAAGCATAGTATATGAGGTGTTGATCCCATAAGGAATTAGTGAAGTAATTGAATCCTAGTTTGTCTAAGGCTTAAAGTGTAACTAAAATGAAAATAAAAATGATCAGGAAATTAAGTAATTGAATATGGATTGATTAAAAATGAAATTGTAAAATTAACATAAGAAGTCAAAATTGAGCACAACTAATTAACAATTGGAAATTCACGCAAGGAAGATTAACCAATTATTAGAGAAGGGAGTTTATCTTATCATCTAATGCTAACTTAATCAGTTTTGATTTAATCAGGTATCGAGCCTAGAAGTTTAAAGGGTGATTACTCTCTCTCGAGTTATAATCATTTAATCCTAAATCATAAACCCCAAATGTTCAAAATAACCCTTAAAAAGTTAGCTCGGAAGCAATCCCCACGTATGTTATCATGCCTACCACGATCGTGACATTTAAAATTTGCCTTCTGTCATGATTGTGGCTAATGAGTAATGATCGTAGCCTTGTCCTATTTGGCTTCTGTTAAGATTGTGGTTAATAAGTCACGATCATAGTTAATGAGCCACGATTGTGACTAGTATGTCACAATTTTGCCTTGACTCCTCCTCCGAGCTTTCTCCAAATCTTCTCTAGTCTTCATTACCTAGTATCAAATGCTATCAAACTCATCAAAATACCTCAAATACATAAAATTAAATCCTAATAACATACTCTAAACCATACAGCACTCCAAAAACACAAACGCATAATCATACTAACATAATTGTAAACCTAAACAAGCACAAATTATATAATTAACAACTAAAAACATTCTAAATTACCCACTAAAACATAATGCAACCTATAACTATCATTAGTTCTAGGAACTTTTTCCCTAGCAAGTACGACACACTATTTTAGGTATCGAACTTGAAATGTCTATTAAAATAGGTTTCATTTTTCATAAGTTTCCTACTTCATTTGGTTCCCTACCTTTGTAGGTTTTTACCTTGAGTTTATTTTCCATTTCTATAGCTTTTCTAGTTAGTTTGGTTTTCTATTTTAATAATTTTTTCTATTTGCTCTTGGTTTCCTATTTTACTTTGAATTAGGATTGTTTTTTCAAGCCTATAAATGGGCCTCCTAATTATTGTATTTGACATTTAATCAATAATATGCTCATATTTAGTTAGCTTTAAGCTTTCTCTACAAGTGGATTCTCAAATTTGTTCAAATTAAGTGTATTGGCTTTTTTTTCTTCTTGCTTCGACAAGTGGTATGAGAGCAGGTTAAATCGCCCCCTCTATAGCTAGTGATAGCAATAGAAACACAAATTGCAATATAGATAACCCTTAGTTGGTACCAAAGGGAGGCACTAAGGGAGATGGAGCATTGGATTATCCAGTGGATAGAGGATTGTTTTAGGGGGATCCTAAAGCGGATCAGTGCCTTTAACCCTCTTAACAACAAGGATAGGAATAATGATAGAGATTGTGTTAAGGAAGAACAAACTCGAAGGCACCCTATTAAGAGACTTTTTCCTGCTTAGCGTTAGAGGTAGTCTGCCTACAACAACGAATCAAATTCAAATGAGGTGTTCTTGTATGATAGATTGCATAACCAAAGAAATCTTGAAGGCAAATTTAAGTTTCGATTAGATACTCTTGTCTTCAATAGTGATATTAATATTGAAGGAGTTTCTAATTGGATCACAAATGTTCAGTGATTCTTTGATTATCATTAGATCTCAAAAGAGAGAAAGGTAAAGTTAGTGGCATGTATGTTGAAGGGAGTCACTTATACTTGTAAGAGATAATCAAAGATAGGAGATGGCATGATGGAAAGGATTTTGTTCAGTCTTAGATACCCTATAAAATGGATGATTCAGAGGGATTTCTACCACCTGATTATGAGCAAATTCTGTTCTAACAAATTCTGTTCTAACAATATCAATGATGCATACAAGGTTTATGGTCAATGTAAGATTACATTATGAAATTCATGGCATTATCTCAATGTGATGATCTGAGAGAAACAAAGAGGCAAATGATTTTAAGATTCTTGGATGATTTGAGACATGCCTTAAAAGATACGTTTGGGATATTATCAATTTAAACTTTTGCAAAGGATCAAAATTGGCATTAAAGGTAAAATTATCAACTCAAGAAATGCAAAATTAAGCTTCCTTGTAAAAGTTATGTTGGAGAAACTTAAAAAATTTCTACATAAAGGATGAAGACCCTAATAAAACCTCCTTCATTTGGGACTCATTTCAAGGAAGAGAAGGTAATGGATAAGCAAAAGTTGGGAAAAATCCAGGAAGTGCTTAAAGAGAACAATTCATATGCTAAGCCTCAAGTTGGAGTTTGCTACAGCTGTGGAGAATTGGGAAATTTATCAAACAAATGTCCCCATTAAGAAGTAAATATGATGGAGCATGAGGAAGATGATAATGTCATTATCTGAGAATCTAATGGTGATGATGAAGAGGATGAGACATAGGAGGAAGAAATTGAGAGGATGAGACATAGGAGGAAGAAATTGAGGGGCGGGAGAATTATGTAATTCAAAAGTTACTATAGTCACTTAAGAATCTTATACCATATTATATGACAATCATATTACTACTAAAATAATGGTTTAAGTAGTAATATGATTATCATATAATATGGTAAATGTGGTTTAGTAAGAGAATTCTATAAGATTATCTTTATTGATTATTTGTTGAAATCTTTATACTTACATCTCAATTATTATCGTAATTAATAGAAACTGCCCTAAATGAATACTTAGATATTTAATAAGACTTTAGCTTCTTTTGTATGGCTAATGGATATATTGTATTAATATACATTACTATTTTAAAATTGCAAGGATTTATGTCAAGTTCATTAAAGTACTTATTGATCCAAAATTCCAAATAATCATTTAAAATAAATAAAAAATGTATTATGGATTAAATTAGCAGTTCAAGCTACATTGAAATCTTTTCAACTCAAAATAATATTTTCTAAGCAAAATATATCTTAACTATAACCCACTTATGCTAAACTAAAGTTTATATCCATGTAACCTTGAATTAAAATATCAACTTATACGTAGAATAATAAATGTCTTTAATGCCTCATAGGTATTAAATATCTGAAATGCTAAACATCTTAGAATGTTATCGATGTAACTGAATTATAATAAGTAAGCAACTCTTATATCTATCTCTCTAAATCTATATTCTTAAAAATGAATTTTTTATATTTTTATGTCCATCATAAAGTTGTTTTTAGATTATCATATCTTCAACTATTAAAGATATAAATTATTTTTCCTATGAATACTATGCCTCTACATACTTCTGCCAAAGAGGAAATTTGTTATCCTACTACTTTCTTTTAGACATGATAAATCCAAAATCATTTAAAAAACAAACTATTTGAATTTCTAATAAAAGTAAATATTTTAATAGCTCATAACATTTTGACTAAACATAAAATATATCAATAAAGGAATTATTTGCATTGGATGCATAGTTATGAGATTTGAAGCTTTTCAAACTTCAACCCACTTCTACTACTTATATTAAGAACTATTCTCATATAAGTTTACATTGAAACAAACATTATTCAATGGAATTTGTAAGATAATATCCAACCTTTTAGATATTTCTTAACTTTCTATTATCCAATTTAATTCTAAACTTATTAGATAAGATATACTTGAACTAAGCATCACATTTCCAAATCATTAACTTTTACTCTTTCAAAATCTTACCATTATATATCTAATATGAATCTTGCTAATTAATTTAACAGGAACTATTTAAGGTGAGTTATTATAATAGTAATAACTATAAAAAAATTACATTATAGAATATCTTATATTGTATTTTCTACTTATACAAATCCATACAACTATGAAATTTATTTATAGAGCTATTCATTATAGGATCTCATTCCTTACAGTGTTTCACATTCGCAATGCTTAATTTTTTCTTAGATCTTAACTTTTCAAATTGCAAATTAATATTTCATTTAATATGTATGCCAATCAAAACAAATCATTAGTAAATGAAATGAAATACAAGTATTCATCCTTTTATGAATTATCATTACATTCAATACATCATATATAAGATTTAATAATTTAATATTATAATTGTTAGTGGAACTCTCATCTGTACCCTAAACTATTTCCTAAATTCCTACAATTTAAAAAAATATAATAAAGGAAAATAGGAGTCCATCCCACGAGGAATTGTTGTTTATCAATCATTACAAAAGAAAATAATTAATAGAAAGGGGGCTTGATCAATTTTGTAATAAGGAAAATAAAGAAAGTAATAAATTGAAGTTTTGAATAAAATGAACCTTGGTTTACGGTTGCTTCCATTCTTGCAACTATGATTGATCATTTGTATAATACTAATTACTTTATTAATCAGATATTTGATTTGATACTAAAGATTTGTCTTTTCTTAAGATTAGTTAATCGAAAATACGCAATCTAATTAACCATTATTACTTAATAACCTTAGATACAATCCAAAATATAATTAAACAATAGCTTGAAAAAAAGAAATACTATCAGAGCAAGATAATACAACATTTACGGTTGCATTTAATCTAGTTTAATGCTTTCCTATCGGTAATGATTTCTAGTGTGGCACATGAAAACTCATAGTTTTACAAATGATTAAAAAATTGAACTTTTATGAATTCAAACTCTAATCTAGCAAATGATTATTTCAACCAATAAATTAATAACGCACATTAGAAATAAATAAAAAATAATCATAAAATAGAAGAATAAAAAAGTAATTCAATATATGAATAAATGAAATACTCTACTATAATACCCAATTGTCTCTCAATCTTAAAAGTTCTAAAAGAGGTTTTCAGTTCCTTCAACCAAGAATAAAAGACTTAGCCAATAATAGCCATTTTTATGATTAAAAACTAAAGAAAGACTACTCTAATATCTACAAAAGAAAGAAAATAAGAGGATGTTGAAAAGCTGAAAAAAAGTAGCAAGTCATATGGAATGCTTTGTTCCTTCACATCTTGGTCATAATTATAGTAATTGAAACCTATGTGAAAATCTTATTGTTATAATTCTTTGGATCTCCCAAATCATAAATTCATTGATTTTCATGTAGATCTAGCCAAGATATGTTTCAAACATTTTTAACATGTTTTTCTCTTACATCATTCAAACCTTCTAGATTTCGCATCACCCACACATTTTCCAGTTTCAACCTGTAATGCCAATCATTTGTTTCTTTCTTGCTTACCCCTTAAAAGAATCATTTCGAAATTTGTAAGAATTCTAATTACCTTCTCTAATGATAGATCATTAATGTCGTGGGCCTCCTTTATTGCTGCAATTTTTGGAATAAATCTAGGAGGTAATGATCTTGACATCTTCTTGACTAGTTTTAAATTGGAATATTTCTTCCCAAGTTGATATGCCTAATTTGCTATATTTCACAATCTTTCATGAAAGTCCCTTATAGTCTCATTTTCATCCATCTTTAGTTCTTCAAACCTAACAGCTAACATCTATAGTTTTGATGTTATCACAGATTTGGACCCTTCATGAATAGTCTGCAAAGCATCCCACGCTTCGACACTATCACAAAATTGGACCCTTCATGAATAGTCTACAAAGCATCCCACGCTTCTTTAGCTGATTCACATGCTAATATTATTGAGAAGCGTCCCTCATCAATTGCATGCATTTCTTGTGAGTTTCCAAGTGCAAATGTTTCTTCAGCTCTTGTCCATTTTTGAGCTACTTCTCCTTTATCGTCAGTAATCATCGGATACTTCCACCTATGTATTACCGTATGTCAAGCTTTTGTACCCTAAGCTTGGATGAAGACTCTCAGTCGTGATTTCCATGTAGGATAGTTAGAGCCATCTAATAGCGGTAGTCTAGTGATCGATGCACCCTCTTTTGTAGCCGTGTTCTCAAAACTCAGATCTGCACCGACTTGCTACTAAGTTCTGATTTGGTGACCTTCTCTGATACTAATTGAAAAACCATATAAGTGGTTGTTTCACAAACTTTCTGATCTATTTCTGGAAAACATAAATAATAGGAAAATTAAAAGCACCAAATTAAATGATATTGAGATTTCTAAACATCTTTTAATAAAAGAAAATTAAACAAACAACTCAAGTGATCAATCAACTAAGAATAGAACAATAACAAACTTGAGAAAAAAGAGAAGAACAACTTCCCAAAATGTTTAACTCCAATTAAATAAATCTGGAAGTCGTCGCAACAACAATGGGCTGATTCACGTAAAAATCTGAACAAAGTCATTAAACAAACACCTCAAGTGATCAATCAACTAAGAAAAGAACAATAACACACTTGAGAAAAAAGAGAAGAACAACTTCCCAAAAGGTTCAACTCTAATGAAATAAATCTGGAAGTCGTCGCAACAACAATGGGCTACACACATAACACACAATCCACAGTAGTAGTTGTACGTAACATACAAAACAATACACCTAAGAGCCACTTCACAAAGATGAACATCTAGTTTAATCAACACCCCACAAAATCAATGCAAAGTCATGGTTCTTTCGGCCAGAAAACTCACACACAATGCTCTGGAATTACCCAATCATGAGCTACTCCAGAAGCTAAATAAAAACACAACAGAAGAATGGATTTTTCAACAACATAAAATCATCACGTTAATCTTTTCCAACTAACAAAATCTTTAGCTGTTCGCCAAATTCAATCAACATATGACCACGTAAAACTTCCAGCTCTACCTCCAAGCTTTACACCCATGTGATGTACCACACATCCTCTCAAGATAGACTTCAATCCAAGATGAGATTATTTCACAACTAGAAGATTATCTATATAATTTTTAAATTCAAGTTAAACAAGGATTATTAATTATTTATGATTTTTCGATTAATAAAAATATATGATAAGTCCAATTTATAAAATCATACCAAAAAAACATAAGTAGATATATACACCATATATCTAATAGTTATAAATGAATTATTATAACCAAAACCATCTCTAAACTTGACAAAGGAGAGGTCATAGCAGAAACCACATTCAACTGTATGTTAGCGTGATTCACCAAGGAGTCTTCACAAAATAGAGTTATATCTTCATACAAACTCTTATAAAAAATATCTAATATAACATTTTAATTCAGCCTCCAAGCTAGCTATGATTAATCAATAAAATCCAAGATATTCTATCCTAACTTGATTTTTAATTTGAAGCTAATTAGCATTATTTTGATAATCCAATTAGCAAATAATGTTAAAATTAATAATAAGATACTTGACATAACATCTCTCATTAGTAGTTCCTTCTTAGACGTGAAAGCAATACACACTACAAGAAAATAATACAATCTGCGACGTTTTATTGATAAAAAATCATTGAATGTGAAGAATTTTTATGACGTTTAAAAAATGTCACGAAAAGTTCAAATTTTCTATGACATTC
Organism: Erythroxylum williamsii; assembly: GCA_027564335.1. Taxonomy (NCBI): domain Eukaryota; kingdom Viridiplantae; phylum Streptophyta; class Magnoliopsida; order Malpighiales; family Erythroxylaceae; genus Erythroxylum; species Erythroxylum williamsii. Next base: position 3,120,816 of record JANITW010000010.1, on the reverse strand, counting down.
TATGAACGTCAAAAAATAGAAACCGTGACATTTTGTTGAATAAAACGTCACTCTTGATGGTTGCCTTTTCCATTCCTCTCATCTCTCTCTATCTCTCTCTGTGAAACCCGAAGCATAGCTCTGCTTGATCACACCGGTAAGTTCCTTTTCAATTTTGTATAGGTTTTCATCAATTTTCACTTTGTTTATTTGTTTTTGGAGTTTTTGTAGTTGATCTGCGGTTTAACTTGCAAGATTCGCAATGAAAGGAGGTAAATCAAAGTCTGATACCAAGAACGCAAAGTGAGTTTTGTTTTTTCTTTTTTAGAACTTTTTATTTCTATTATGGAATTAGGTTTCGTTGAGATACTTGCAGATCTTAGATCTAGAAATTTTCAAACTCGGTGTGAGTATTTTGAGGACTATGTTGGCCAATTTGCCATGGCTTCTTCATCATTTATAGAAATTGAGGATGATTCACTAGACACTGAGACCCACACGCATAATGTTAAAGAAAAGATTAAGGTGCAATTGGAATTAGTGGTTTTGTTATGTAAAAGCCTCTTAAAGTTGATTGTATTCATTCACAATTCTTAGTTTTGCAAGCCATGCAAAAAGAGAGGGAAGAAAAGCTCATAATGACTATAAAAAATCATCTTGACCCATTTGTGAAAGGCCAAGTTGATGAGTTTATGGAATGGGCAAATTGAGAAGCAAAGGGCCTCTCAACAGCTAGTATACACATTCTCATACTCATAGAATAGTTTGTTTTTCATTAAAAAATGCCCATTCTATGAGAACTTCCGACTAGAGAAACATTTTTTCCTATTTTCCTTGCCAAACTAGCTTGTTTTGGTCTTTTTTCTACCTGTTGGCAATTATATGAACAGCCACATATATATAAACAAACAGCCACATATATAAAACCCCTTCAGTTTGTTTTTTTCTAATATAAAGTAGGAAGTTAGCTGGTGAGAGTAATTTTTTTCAGGAGATAACAAAAATACATTAGAAACCAAATAAGTTCTGGTTCTCTTTTTCTCTCTCTCTCCAAGTTTGCATAAATCCAAATAAAAGAGGAAAATCTTCTTCATTCCCCTTCACGTGAATCACACCATCAAATATTAGAGTTTAAGGCGTGGATTAATCGGTGACTCTAGTAACCAACCGTAAAACGAAGACTAGCAATCAACAAATCGATCCGGTACTTCCACATTAAGGTTAGTCCTTAAATATAAATCTTCATTGGTATTAGAGCCATTTTTTTCTTCACCTCATACTTTAAATATAGATTTGTCTCTTGTATTTGTTTTATATGACTGTTAATATAAATGAAAACAAAGTTGATATCTTATGCGTTGTTCTCTTATTTTTCTGTTTCGTTATTCATGCACTTATATCATCTTGTCTTGATTAGGTGAAAGAAGAGATTATATGAAATGAAAAACTAAAGTGGGCTTAGTTTTTTGATATTTGTGCATGATGCTATATATCATTTTTTTTGGCATGATACAAATGTCTTTAATATATGAAAGAAGAGATCATGTGCTTGAAAAACCAGAGAAACGTGAAAGTTGTTCATTAAATATGCATGACATGGAAATCGAAAAACTTAATCTCTCATTTTAGTCATGTTTATATGCTTAAATAAAGAGACCAATGGTTGCATGAAGGAGAGGAGCATTCTCTCATTTCATCATGTTTATATGCTTAAAGAAAGAGACCAATGGTTAAAAGCATTATGAGGAACAAAAGTGTTTCTTGATTTTCATGTTTATATGGAGATGAGAGTGTGCATTAAATGGTTTGTACATTTCAGTATTTGTGCATTAATACCAAGAATCCTTGATTTTTCTGTGAAATTTTCAAAATGAAGGCTCCTTAAATACATGTGCAACCTCTGTACAAATACATTTAATGCAACAAGTGGCTTCATTGGAAAACATGAAACTTCTCAATTTTTTTTGATTTGTTTCAAACAATTTGTCGTTAACAGTTGTTTAGTAAAACATTTTTGATAGGAAACCGAAAACGTTCTTATAAGTATATACCTTTATGCAAATAAAATTCTTTATTTGCTTGTACTGTTTGTGAGAAACGATTCTATTTGTATTTTTTTTACTGATATGATCACGAATGTTTTAAAATATAAATTTATGAATGTGTTTTCATATAATATATTTTAAAATAATCCATAAATATGTTTTATGGATAATTTTGTATTATATTTAAAAAAATACTATTATATAAATGAGTTTTATATAATTTGAATATATAAATTTGTTTTTATGTAAAATTAAAATAAAAAATGTTAATATGTTTTTTTCATAAGAATAGGTTATGTTAAGTGGTGTAACATATGAAATATATATATATATTTTGAATATGTTTCATATGAATAATTAATTAAAAAATTTCTAATTTATGTCATAAGTGATGATTATAAGCTTAGTGAAATTTTTGATCTTATGATATGAATGATGATATTTTTTAATTTAGTTATTCAGATATATGCCTCATATCATGTTTATATATACTTGTAGATATGACAACTAAAATCTTGATCGGTGATTTGTCCACCACTTAAAAATTAGATGGGTCCAATTATGATATGTGGCAAAGGAAGATTCAGTATCTTCTAAATGAACGAGAATTGCTCGAACATTTGAATAATGTCTGCGCCTTCAGTCAAGGACAAAGATGGAAACGATATTGATACTGCTAGTGAGCAATATCAAGCATCCTTAAAGGCTTATGCAGATTGGTCTAAAAAGGATCGTAAGGCATGTTATACTATGTTGTATTTCATGCATGACAATTTAATTGGAGAGTTTAAGGATTGTGCCATTGCTAAGGATATGTGGGACAAACTTAAGATCACTTTTGGTCAAACATTTGCTACAAGGCTTCATGCTTTGCACCTCAAGTGGATGAACTACAAGATTAATATGACTCGTACTATGGCTGAACATTTACGACCCATGAGTGCTATGGTTCATGATCTTAAGGCAGCTAACGGGCTATCTCTGAAGAGGAACAAGTCCTGAATGTGATTCGGGCTCTTCCAAATCATACTGAGCACTCGAAGAATGTGAAACTTGTTTTGACACATAATTAAAATGTCAAAACCCTTTCAAAGATCACTAGGCACCTCGAAATTGAGGAGGATCACTTAAAAACATCTAACTCTTCCAATGTGGCTCTTGTTGCTAAAAGCGAAGGACCAAAGGGCAACAATGCCAAATTAATTAAATATGAGATCGTATCCAGGTTATTGATTAATAAGGGTTAATTCAAATACATGTTTTGGTTAACTAAACATAAGAGAAAATAGATAATGAAATTTACCACGACGAATACTTAACTAATAAATTGGTTATTTTTAGTGTGGATGATCAACACAAGTTTAATAACGAAGTAGACCAGAAACTAAGATTTGTTTTTATTGATTGTTAAATTCTCTTTTTTTTTAGTTATTTTTCAATTTCATGTTCCAATTGAATTCTGTTTAATTCACAATTAAAAGCCCCCATTTTTTATTACTTAACTACTAACGTCTAAATTCCTCGTGGGAACGATCCCTACTTTCCACTACTACATTAATTTGTATTGCAGGAAGTCGGTTTCTTTTTATATTTGGTTGCAAGCGACAACATTCACCACTAATGTGTCTAACCTTATTTTTTAAAGAATTTAAACTATTCTCTTATTACAACACATTATAAAAGATCTTCTTTAAAAAAAAATTATACGTTAAAGTTGAAATTAGTTTTGAAAACTATCACAAGTTCAAGGAGAATTTATATGGAATAGATCAATAACTGAGAACACTAATATTCAAAAGTTACAGTAAGAAATCTTCTAGTAAAAGTTATGTCATAAAATATAGATTTTAATAATGCGTGATTGAGTGAGCTAGAATTTCCATATATATTGCAAATTATACACTAATTCAAGTTTTTACTTTTTGCATTTTCTTATCATGTATTCCACCTTCCTTCTTTCTATTGATATTGTTTAGGATAATATTTTATTTGTTTAACCAGTAAAAGTAAGGGCTATATGCTTCCTATTTGTAAGAACCTAATGCTTAGATATTTAATATTGTTTGGTTAAGTTTCCAAAGGGAGTGAATAATAAAAGACATTTTTATTTCTCCACTATTCATCTTTTTATTTCTCTTTCTCCATTTGGTATAAGAGCCAAGTTGTTATGATATATGGGAAAGAAAGACATTGAGAGTGAGAAAAAAAAATAGAGCACACAAGAGAGCCAGAGAGTGTGCAACAATCAAAAAACAAAAAAGGAGAGTGAAATGGCAACTAACAACATTATCTTAAGTGCTCCTAATGTTCTTATTTTTAGTGGAACCAATTATTAGTTATGGTCTATCAAAATGTGGATGTTATTTAGGTCATAAGAGTTGTGGGATTTGGTGGAAAATAGTTTTGGTGAGCTTGCAAATCTAGATCAAGCTACAAGATTACAACAACCCAAAGAAATAAGTTAAAGGAAACCAGAAAAAATATACGGAAGCCCTATTTTTCATCTAAAAAAGGATGGATGACACTTTATTTCCACAAGTGATGGGAGCAATAACATCAACAGAGGCATAGGATTTGCTTCAAGAACACTATCAAGGATCAACCAAAATTGTTATGATGAAATTGCAATCTTTACATCGCGATTTTGAGACTTTGTTAATGAAGTCCACAAGTTTAGTGTAAGATTTTTGTCAAAATCTCTGCTCTTGTGAATCAAATTTGGTCTTTTAGTGAGGATTTTTCATAATAAAAGTTTGATGATAAGGTTTTAAAAAGCCTTCCCCCTAAATATGATCATATTGGTGCCACTATAGAGGAATCTAAGGATTTATCTAATTACTCATTTGTTGAACTAATAGGGTCTCTTAAATCTCATTAAGCTCAATTGAATAAATCAACTAGGACGTCTCTAGAGCAAGATTTTCAAACTAAGCTTGTTGGGAAGTACTCCAATGTTTTAAGAAGAGGAGAAAGGATCTGATGGTAATCAAGGATGTGTGATGAGATTCAAATAATGGTAGAGGTCATAGTAGATCATATGGCCAAAAAAGAATCTAAGGTAATGTTAACTCTCTACTTGCATGTTTTCATTGTGGTAAGACTAATCAAGTTGAGGAAAAATGTTGCTACAAAAATAATTCAATGTTATAATTGGAAAAATATGGCCATATAATAAAAAATTATGAAGTTAAAGACTAGGCAAACTTTCACGAAAAGAAAGATAATTGTTCAGAGAATTTATTTGTTGCTTGTTTAAGTGCTAATGTTGCTATGTATTCAGAAGTTTGGTATTTAGATAGTGGGTATAGTAATCACATGATAGGAAACAAAAATTGTTTTATGGAGACTGATGATTCAATGACATCAAGAGTGACATTGGGAAATAACAGGCAGGTTCAAGTGAATGGTGTCAGCATAGTATTTGTGATTTGCAAAACTGGTAAGAAATACTTCCACAATGTTATGTATATTCCTAGCTTAGTTAATAATCTTTTGAGTTTATACCAGCTAATAAGGAAAGGTTACTATGTTGTCATTGACAATGATGAGTGTTTGATTTATGATAAAAGGAGCAGGTATCTAGTGCATTCAATAAAAATGTCTAAAAATAAAATGTTTCCTCTCATGTCTTCATAAGTGGATCTTAATGTCTTTATAGCCTCAAGTGATAGTTCAGTGCTCTAGCATAACAGGTTTGCTTACCTCAATTTTGATTTATTGTAAAAGTTACATAACTAGAATATGGTGATGGGATTTTTAGTAGTGCAAATCAATGATTTTGAGACATGTGAGCCTCACATTTTTAGGAAACAACATTTTGAAAATTTTACAATAAATAAGTTTTAAAGGGCAACAAAACAAGAGATCATCTACTTTGTACCTTTGTCCTTATCCATTGCTTACTCTACTCATCAGACAATGAATCCACTAGCCACCTCTTCTTTGAATGCTCCTTTTCAAAATCAGTGTTGCTACACTGCCTCAATCACATTCAGATAAACATTCCAAACCTATCAAATCTTCAATCCATTCAAAATTGGTTCAACCAACCCCAAAGTCACAGAAACATTGACCTCAACACATTTATTATCCTTCTATCTATTAATGTATATAACATATGGTCCAAGAGAAACCTCAGAACCTTCAAAGACATAGCTATGGAAGTGGGAAGCATCAACACTAAAGTGATCTTCCAAGTAATGGAACAACTTTGCTTAAACACTGAGAGTAGGTAAATTGTGGTTCTATTTTGTTTCTTGTATTTGGTTTTGTAGGTACTAGTAGGGTTGGACAGTCGTAAGCTCATTCTCTCATTGGCATTCAAATTTAATGGTGATCCCAGTTACCTACTAAGAGATAGGTTGTTAATAAAAAAGATAAGAGCAGAAGTTGTAAAGTCGTGTAAGCTTGGTAAGAGGTTACACCAAATGCAAGCATTATGCAAGAGAAAATTATACAGGAATGCCTCAATCTCCAAAAAGTCTTAAAGAGCATGGTGTCACAAATATCAACAATCCACTCCTTGGGCAACTCAATAGTAGGCAAGCCCAAACCCCTGATGGGTATCATAAAAGCTAGAGGACTAGATCAGAGATACAAAGGAAATTAGATGAGAGTTGAACTATCTCTCCTTCCTCAGCACTTCGGTATGATTTGTAAATGTGGTGACTACTAATTTAATGTGTAACTCTCTGATCATGTATTAGAAGGTAATCTTGATTAGTTTAGGTTATAAAACCTACTACAAGAAATTATTGTAATTTTGGTAAGTGATCCTTGTTATGGTCATCTTGTAGGTTGATAAGTCTTAGGTTGCTGTTATGGTTAGGTAGGCATGGGGAACAATTATAGGGTCCCTCATGCTCACATGTTAGGTTTCTTTTGTTATAGATAAGAGATTGGCACACTCGCAAATCTCTTGATTGTACATACCATTAATTATTTATAAAGTCATTGAATTACCTAAAAAAACATTTGATGTATATTCGTATGGATATTTATCACCCGATGCAAACACCTTCATTAAAAGGAAGTAAGTATCCCTGATGATTATTGAAGTACTCCCTTTATTTACAGGTTGAACCTCTTCAATCAATCTGATTCCCAATTCTACTTTCCTCAAAAGTTGAGAATAGTTGTACAAAACCAGAATGAGTTCTTCCAATTCTTCTTGTTGAACCTGTACCAAACAAAGTTCTGTTGATTCCTGTTGTTGGACCTTAGTAGGAATAACATTTACAAGACTTAGTTCTGTTGTTGTCTCTTGTGGAACAACAATAGAAGTATCTTGTACCAGACTAAGCTCTGCTGGTTTCTCCTTTTGAATAACAATGGGAGTATTCTTCTTATGACTAACTTCTGCTGATTTCTCTGGTGGAACAACAGCAGGGGTAGCCTTCTCCTGACTTGGTTTCTCAGTAATCGAAGTATTCATTTTCTGACTAACTTCCTTAGCAGTAGGAACACTTCTTCTGACTAACTTCCTTAGTCTTTTTCACTGCCTTAGTCAGTCTTGGAGTTTTCTGAGGTTAGAGTTTCTGCTTCTCAGACTCCAATTTTCTTTTCCTCTCAGTCTCCTTAGCTTGTTTGGCCGAA
>JANITW010000010.1:2992956-3010790 GCA_027564335.1 Erythroxylum williamsii | reverse complement strand
ATGCATGTACCGAAATTTGCATGTGCACAATTTCACTGTTTACTAATACTAGTATGCATGAACAGTACTAATTAATCTCTATCAATCTCATCCTATGACAATTTACTATTTTACCCTTCCAGTAGGGGGTGGGATGTTACATTAGCAATCCCTTCAACCCAATTGTCACGTGATGCAAAAGTAGGCCATAAAAGATAGAGTTCTATCATAATTAGGAGACTTTACAAGATGGAATTATATCTTTCATACAATCTTTTATCATATATTATCACAATCAAATCCAATATATTATATGCCATCTTGATTAGAATTTGAAGCTAATTAATATTATCTTGAAAGTTTAATTATCAAATAATGTCAAAATTAATAATAAGATATATATCATATATCTTAACAATATGATTTACCATATACTTAGTATTATCTAGTAAATAAAATTTGATCAAATATGTAGTTTATTATCATATATAATTAATTAATGTATTTTTAATTATTAATAAAGTAAATTTACGTTCATAAATTCTTAATAAAATATATTAACCATTATATATTGAATGTTATTATAATATTTAATATAAGTGAATTGGAAAAAAAGCATTAGAGTAGAAGGATAAAGTATGAATTTTGTTTATGCAACTTAAATCATATATGTATGTTTGGCTTTTTGTATATTTGTTTGTGAGGTGTACTTGGTGATAATTGCTAGATAATTAAGGAAGGAAATAATGATCTAAGGACCATTTGTTTCTTGAAATCAGGTGACAAAAATAAAGCAACTCCTTATTCGAATTGTTGAATGAAGCATACAATTATAAGAGCTTCATTACTAATATTAGACCAAAAATAATAGCTTAATTAATGACAAGTTCGATCAAAAATGGTACCAAAATCAATTCTATATACAGATGTCAAAAAGGGGTTGGACCTTTATAGAAATGTCAAAAAGGGCTCGATTTTAGCCTAGGTTGACCGAGTTACGAGTCGAGGTCGAATGAGCCTGTCGTTTTGGAATTTCTTTACAAAAAAACGGTAGGCTAGGCCATGGGCCGACCCATCCTAACTCATTGACATCTCTAATTCTATATGAGCTACAGGTTTGATCATTTCTTTTTCACCAAAAGTGTACGTTTAAATAAAATATAACTTGAATTTTAACATTTTGAAGTATTTAAATTGAATCTTAATATTTTTAAAATGTTTACAACATACCCAAGATAGATATAAAAATTGACTAATATGGTATTATTTATATTTTTTAAATAGAAAGTAGGTCTCGTTGTCGCATGATTAAATTTTTTAATTAATTAAAAAGTAGGCTCTACAATCACGTAATAACGAGGTCATTGTTTATACATTTGAAATAATTTATTTTTCTTGTTACATGACAATGAAATTTATATTTATATATTTTAAGTAATTAGACTCACTTGCTACGTTCGAGTAGAGTTGGTTTTTTATTTGAAAATAAAATAATAGTCATCAACATTAATGTGATATTTAACATCCACTAATTAGAGTTAATTTTAAATGTTTTATGTAATTTAAACGCTTCAAAATGTTAAATTCTATTCTATATTATATTATAAACGTCGCGCTTATTTAAGTAAAGAATAAAATATTACTTGATAGTCAAAATTCTAAGCTTTCTACTCATCAACTGCATGATAATTAAAGAAATGAATAGAGGAACGAGCTTGGGACAAGTCGAGTAAAACAAATTATAGTCTAAAAAACTACACAAGTACAAACGCAGTCAGGGTACTGATTAATGGGAATATGCTAACTCAGAAGCCTAATTACTGAAAGTCTAATAATTCCAATTGTTCCGAGGCCACAGAGCTCTGGAGACTGGACGCCTAAGCTTCTATTTTCTGTTCCTTTTTTGGGCTACAATAGAGAGAAGCCTTGAAACACCTTCAGTCCACATATCATGTTCCCTCTGATTCTTGCACTCGAATTCAACGATCCCTCGTGCCGTCGTTTTCAGCCCAAAGTATCGATGCCCGTCGCCACCCTCAAATAGGTGTCTGCCCGGCCATGCTGGCATATCTTTGCACACCTCTAACACCACATCTGCATCACCAATGAAGGAAAATTTACAACTGAACCCTTTTTGTATGTTGTTGTTCGATATATGCAAGAGAATGTACAGTCTGTGCTCATCAGGGCATTGAAAAACATTTGCAAGTGTAGAAGGTTAAGAGTTTTTACTCTTTTTCTTCTTGGTGATTGTCCCTGCGACATGTCTGCTCTTCATTTTTAGCATCACCTATAAGAAACATTGCATTGTTCCTCTTTGAGTCACATATAGAATGTAAAGGGTATGACGGTTTGCCGAATATAGTGATCAAGAACACCCACCTGTCCTGTCCTGTGCAAATAAACAGAAACAATTTTCCAATGTAGATCGCCTGGAAACCAAATTGGCATCAGTTAACTATAGTCCAATATTATTACTTGGTAATTTAAGAAAGTGCCGAGACAAGATAAGATTACCTTTGCGAGTGCGTTTGAGAAGTTCACTGCCCTTGGCAAGAAATTCCAGGCTACAAGCACCCAGAAACCCTTCTCCGTAAACAAGCTCACCACTGTAGCTCCGATTGTGAAGCCCATTATTCATTGCACCACATATTCCGAGGCTTTTCTCTGCAGGAATCACTGCAGCTACGTTCACCACATCTTTCAATGCTCTTGCCTTCAATGTTGCCGCCCCACGAAGAGCTGCAAGTGATCAAAATTTGGGAATGGTCATTTTGGTCCATTGGTGGGTCATTATGGAAAATTTGGGATTGATACAACCCATCATAACCATGTTCATGTTTGTATCAGCTGCAATAGTTGCAATAAACCCAGCAACTAAGGTTTTAAGAAGGGACTGCAGATAATACTTGGACAGCAAGTTGTAAAGAGGAAGTGAGGACACTACCTGTGGCTGCAGCTGCGGTGAGAGTGGAAATATCGTCATGAGAACGAACATTGACAGCAGAGCTGACTACAGAAGCAAGATGGTCACGCTCAGCCCCCATAGCCTCTGCAGCCTCCACGCACTGTGCAGCCACCAACGTGGCTGCAGACGCCATGGCCATGTCTGTCTTGGCCAATTGCTCGTTTCCAGCCGACGTTGAGGAAGAGGCTGTTGCTGCGGCAATGGCAGCCACTGCCGCAGCCACCGCGGCAACTGAAATGGCGGCATGAAGCTGAGCATTGTGAGCTCTGCTCTCTTCTTTTTTCTTCTCTTTTCTGTCCTTTAACCACCTTCCAACTGTCTTTGCTCCTCCGGCCGGTGTGCCGCTGCCGGCACCGGCACTGGCTCTGCCGCCAGTGAACAGCGGGTAGATGGTTTTGTGTGAGCGCAAGTACTGATTGATTAATGCAATATTGTTAGAAAAGATCTGTTCTTTGGAAAAGCATGAAATCCAAAATTTGCAGAAAACGTAGATGGTTCCTTACTATAATGAAACTAACTGGAGAAAACAAAACAGTTAAGAGACAAAAATCAAATTGTTTTACATGAACGTTCAGAGCTAAAACATCTGTTTCTAGGCAACGAAAACCCAGATAAGAATCTGTTGCTTACGTTTTGTATGGCAAATGAGGAACTCTTATATACAGTTTTTATAATGGAATGAATGAGGGTAATTAAATGATCATAGGCTAGAATTGAAATGACTTGGGCAGGAAACAGGAGTCAGTCCCAGTTTAGCTTCAGATGAGCTAACACGCAAGATCATTACATGTGAAACATGTCTATTTCAAGCTCATTTTTCTCCCCTTATCTGCATTTCTTGACAACCAGTCTTTTCACTTTTCACCACATTAAGATACGTGCCATAAAGTATGTAGAGATCAGTTGTCTATCTGATTCTTACACTCTACCTGATGATAGGATTTTACTGACGTTACATAATTCATCCTTCATCACGTTCCTTAACCTTTCACAGCCGCATGATCAAATTTTGGTTTTCCATTTGATTTAGCGTGTTTGGTTTCTTTGAGTGGGAATTTTCTTTTGGCGGGTAGAAGATGCTTCTTCTTTTGAGAATCCCGAAAAAGGAAAAATGGAAAAAGTAGAGAAATAAGTTGTGGCCCTGTGGGACTAGGCTAGCATACAACCTAACGATCATTTGAACAGCAGACTTATGACCGCTTCTGTAGAGTAATAGCTCAGCTCGGATTGCAGCCTTTCTTTTTCATTCCTTTTGGATTCTCTATGGCTTTGATGAAAGAAAGAAAAGAAGACCATCAACCTTGGTCAACAAGACACCTATAAAGATCTTAACGGGGATGAAAGAAAAGGTTTTATCGGAAGAAGACAAAAGCATCCCTCTGTATTTTCTGTGATACTGAATAGTGAATTCTTCTAATAAAGTAACCGAAAAATCAACTAAGCAACATAGGTCTTCTGCGGAGGGAAAGCTTTTTGATGTGGCTCTAATTGTCTTAGTGCCCTATAAAGTAAAAGGAAACCACACCTTTTATTGTTACAGAAAGAAAGTATAGCCAAACCTTAACAATGTCATCCAAATCTTCAGAAGGTGAAATAGGTGGACTGTCCGATTCTGCCAAGTTCAAAGGTCCGCTGCTGTGTGAAAGCCTCCCTGATGTCAACGGTGACACTTCCTGCAAAAGAGTGTGAAATCCCATTACCACAATACGACTCTTTAACTTGTAAACAAATACAATGGAACGTATATCTCACTGATTGTGACATGATACGTTCGAGGACAAGCTGAGACGTAGCGGATGAAGCAAAAGATAACGGATAGGAAGGCATGGTATTATTAGCAACATCCTCGGTCTTCTCGCGGGAGATGACATCTTCAGGTATAGAAGTAGGCTTGTTATTAGAGTTAGCAATGTAAGAGAGAGCTTTGGAGACTTCAAGGCCTGGCACACTCCATGACCTTGAAAGGAACTCCATTGGCAATCTTGGGCTCTCAGGCAACTGAATGGTGCAAAGAGGGCCGAGTTCCGGCCGTCGGGTGTTGATCAGAGGGGTATCTTCCATCTACAGGTTGGTCTGAGCTCAATCAACAAAGAAGAGTACGTAGTGGTTTTGAAATTTGGAGCAGTAAGTGTTGTAGAATGTTGGCTTTATAGTAGAGGGACCTAAAGGAGCTGTAATGGCCAATGTGCTGAATAAAGAGGGTCAAGGTCTTATTAGTAGGCAAGTGGTCATGTTACTTTTGTACTGCCACGTGGCTTTATCATTGGAATCACATTTTCTAGAATCAAGATCTTCTGTCCAATATTATCCTGTTTTATTCTGTCTTATAAAATCTCAACTATTTATTTTGTAAGACCTATGTAGGATTCACGCAGGACCTATATAAGACTCACATAAATAAACAGCTGAGATTTATTGGACATAATAAAATATCATAATATTAAACTGAAAATCTGGAGTCCTTCGCGTAAATCGCTTTGAACAGGTAAATCAATCATTTGTTCTTGTGGATCCGACATTAATCCTCTCATACCTACTAATTGATGTACTTGAGATGCATTTCCCCTTACTCCCGAAAAAGATATTATATAAGGGGTTCTGTCATCCTAAAATCTGGACTCCAATTTTTTACCTATCTGCTTCCTGTGATTGATGTCCAAGTTGAAAGAAATTAAATTTAAAATTGAAAAATGGAGGCATAAGAACTAGTTAAGACATAACTTTAGATACAAAGATGGGGACACAGCCTTGCCCTTGCAGGTCTGAAAATAGGCAGCGGTATGACATAACAGGACGAGGCACTTGGGAGGTGACCACAGTGACTCTGTTCCTCAAACCATCTTAAAGGTCTTGGCAACATCTTGAGCCGACAAGTTTGGAGAAGCAAACAAAATTTGAGCTGAACTAGTTATGCTTGCCTCCACAGTTTTGGACACAAAGCTTGCGACTGAGAACAAAGCAATATGCTAAAATGCAAATACGCGTGCCCATATTGCGTCATCTTCTCCCTCTTTTGATCTCGTCTCGCCCCTTTTGCTTCTTACCAAAAGTAAAGCATCCAACATTCTATCATTTGCTTTTCTTACACACTGTTCCGATCGCAAGTAGTCATCAAAACTCAGCCCTGTCATCTTGTCTTTTGCTCAGTCAACACTAACTCTAGGGCTAAGACCACTGTTCATCGTGGGCTAAAACCGCTACTACTGCAGTCACCAAGTGAACAAGCAATCAATCCCTGAAAAGTGAAAACACAATCCTCACGAGCCTGTAATTCACATTACAATATCCAAAGTTAGAACAGTTGTTTGAAGTAGGTTGCTGACTCCATTGACCCTCATGGCTCAGGTTAAAGAGCAACGATGTCATTCGTAAACGACCTTGGACTGGATGAAACAGAGCCTTGAGACTCCCCTGTTCAGTATGTTCGGATAGACAGTCTCCGTCGAGAACTCGTGATCTTTACCGACTTTGTATAACGTGACACTTTAAGCTGTACTGGGTTAAAACTTAAAAGTAATCAGTTCCAAGTAGCAAATCGTAGTATGTGATGGCAAGTAGCAGATATGGGCAATTTGTCACGGTAACTTTAAAATCAGAATGGGAGAAACCTCACATAACGGACTATATGTTTGCAATTGTGTTATTTATATCCCAGCGCTGGTTTTTTCCGCTCCATTTGATCTCTGTACGTGGAGATGACCAAACAACTCTGATAACTAATCAGACTACGGGTAAATGAAAGCATTGGCCTTTGAAAAGAAAACGAGTTCATTCATTCTCTTCAATACAACTTTCCAGTTCAATTGCATCGTCTCATCCCAATTTCACATCAATTCGTCTATATTACCAGTCCCAGTCACCTTCTGGTGTTAATATTCACCCTATAACCTTGTAGAGGGATGAAAATTACATGTACAGAGTGTTTGAAAGTGTTTCAATTAGGCCAAATGTACACAGTTAGAAAGTCTCTTTGAAGCTCTTAGCTAACCAAATGGCAGTTTCCCTCGGAGAAACCTTCTCAGGACCAAATGGCTTTAGCAACACCCCAAGCTCATCAAACCGTTTATCTTGCAAGAGCCGTGCACTAAACTCAAGCAAACCTTCTAATGCCTCTGCTCGTTGTTGGTATGACGAGGTGTCAAACCGCCGCTGTTGGGATTCAGAAGATGATCGGCTTGATGTGCCACTTGTAGGGTTATGCTCTGAGCATTCACTTCTATTCTGTGAAACTAGCTGGTTGGTATTTGTGAATTGGGGCTTGGCAACAACTTTGTCCACAACCTGGACCATGCACTTGTCCTTTGTGATTGACAAGTCAGTGCTGTCTTTGGAGGAAGAAGAGCATTGTGCTGAAGTTGATGATGTTGCGTGGGCAGGAATAAGCAGGTCATCGGACGAGGCCAAAGGAAATTGAGCAATCTTATCTATTCGTGGAGCATTAACAGAAATATCAGGAGACTCCAACCCACGAATCAAACCAACATTCGCTCTATATGGAGTTTCTGTGGTTGCAGCTCTAACCACGAATGGCAGTGACACTCTACGATCTGGATGGGAAGATTTAGTCACTGGTGTACAAAATGCAGGAAGCTGTAAAGAGAACACACAATTAATTGAACAAATAAAGGTTCTCAACTTAATCAAGTATACTGAACATCAAAATAACTGACTTTTGCCTTTACAACTACAGAACCACATCAAGAGTGGTCAAACACAAAAGTGGAACTTCCTAGATATAAAAACCTACTTGACAGTGCTAGGTGATCACTTGAGCAAAATTTTCAAAATCGCCTCAGTAAAACTAGGCCTTAGGCCCACCCTCAAGAAAGAACTTGTTTATGAATATTGTCAATGTAGTTTTTATAGTAAACAATTCAATAAACAGGATACAATACATATAGAAGATTAAGGCATTTTCAAAGCACCATGCAGCAAGCAAGCTTAAGTAGGCAGTTGAACTCATTCCTCCAGAAGATCAAACCTTAGAACCACCTAAAGAAATATTATAGTCAAAGCAAATGCACAATTTTAATCATACTTACTGAGTCACGCTTTGAAGTGTTACTTCTTGACATTGTCTGTCCCCTTGGAGTAGCAGAAACTTTAGTTGAAATTAATCTTGGCGATTTTACAGTCACTGAAAACTTTTGGGTAGCTGCCACCTTAGTAGTGTCTCTGTGGACAATGCCAACAGATAATTCTTCAAACTTTGAATTTACAAAGCCTAGGGGTTCCTGTTCTATTCCAGAGGAATTGATGGCATGTTGTTCAATTTCAGATATAATAGGATTCTGGGATCTATCATTACTGAATGATCGCCTTCTCTCTGTGTCATTTAGAAAGGAAATAGCTTCTGGCTGCAAGAATCTTGTTTTCTTTATGAAGTTGGATTCAGACCGTTGTACAGGGAAAGTATGTCTCCTGGGGCTGCTCAATTTCAGATGTATCTTAAGAACATAAGGTTGAAGATGTGGGTGAGTGAGCAACTCTGAAGCCTGGCACAGAAAATTAATTTTAATGGAAAGAATAGATGGTCTATCCAATGTTAACGCACCTAAAGACATTCCCTAAGCTGTTAATTAACGTGGCTAAAGTGCACCTAACCAAAGACACAGTTAGGCAGTCTATTAGCCAGGACCAAATATAATAATCTACACTGATCTTTGCATGCCCAAGCCAATAATAATGGTCAAGCACAGGTTTATCATAATGAAAGTGATTAAGTAAAGTAAAATCCAGATGAAGCAAATTTCTTTGAAGATTTTTGGCATCATAGGATAAAAGAAAACTTAGTGCTTTAGGTTTGAAGTATAAAAGCTAAGGTAATTATTACAAAACTAGAAGCAAAAGCATAAGTTACATTATAACAAAAAACTCTCGAAGATTCCCTCTTTGGTTTCAAAACCCAAACTTTCTCGCCCTGGCTTTTTTCCCTTCCCGCTTCTTCCTCCTAACCTTCCTCTCCTTGGTGTCCAAGCGTCAATTAGGCCTTGTTAGGCCTGTGCTGTGGGATGGAAGTAGGTGAGACATCCTGTCCACTAGACGAATTTCCGCCTCTATCTCGCGAGGAGTCTTTACCATGCAGGCTGATGTGTCCAACAAGGTACCAGTCCAACGAGAGAGTCCCAACGCGTGAGCTCTTGAAGTGGGAGCTCAAGTGTGGTCTTCGACATTAATAGGGTTCTTCTGGAGTAAGCGGCCAGCTTTTCCCGTAGTAAACGCATGGGCAAAAGCCCGATGGAGTAACAAGGGATTACAAAGGTTGTTATTTCGAGAAGATGGCACCTTTCTCTTTAAGTTTGAACAGGATAGTGCATTGCAAGCCATCGCAGAACAAGGCCTTGGCACATAGGGGATCAGCCGCTCTTCTTACAACGATGGAGGCCAAGTCTTGAATTGGACAAAGGTATGCTCTTGTATATCCCATTGTGGGTTCATTTCCACAATATGCCTAGGGAATTATGGACAATTGCGGGGCTAAGCTACGTTGCTAGTTTCTTAGGTAAACCCCTAGGCATGGATTCTCAAACAGCGCATATGGAACGAGTTGGCTATACCGAAGTGTGCAATGAGGTGCAAAACCAATGCTTCCTTGCCGGACAGTCTAATCGTGTTGAGCTTGGGGGAAATGGTCCAGAAGACGATCCCACTATCTTACCCCTAGAAACCCCATACTAACAAAAAATGGCTACCTACAAGGGGTGTCTTTAGCAAGGCTCCAGGTAGAGAAATGGTAGATCTAGCACCTACTATATAAAGAGAGGATGACACCAGAGAGCTTAATAATCACAGTGGAGCCAGAAATGTCGAGATAGGACATCCTAAAATTGGTAGTCCATCTACCCAGAGTCAAATGGATATCCAAGAATCAGGTAAGGCCAATACCACCCCAGCCAACCATAGCACGTCACAGTTGAATTCCTCGAACCATGGATAGTATGCGGCGAATTTTGGATTTCAGTAATTTATGCTAACTTTATGCGCCAATACCATTCGAAATTTATGCTAACTTTGATCTATGTGGCGAATTTTGGATTTCAGCGGGCCGATCTATGGAGTAGGCTCAAAACCATTCAACATTCGATTCACGAGCCATGGATATTAGTGAGGGACTTTAACTGCATCCTTAACACTAGAGAAGCTAAAGGCCGAAAACAATACAGCCTAGTTGACACAAAGGAAAGTGAGTAGTCGTCCAGTTAAAAATAAGTCTACCAACTCCACTTCACTAATAAAACGAAGGAAAGTGAGTAGTCGTCCAATTAAAAATAAGTCTACCAACTCCACTTCACTGATTTGGTAGACTTATTTTTAACTGCACGACTACTCACTTTATTAGTGAAGTGGAGTTGGTAGATTTATTTTTAACTGGACGACTACCCACTTGGTCCAATAACCAGCAAGAAGCAATGCTAGTTCGTAAGAAATTAGACCGGTGCCTTGTCAATGCTGAATGGCTCAACAAGTTTTACACTCTTTGGTCCACTTTGGGGAAAATTTAGGTTCTTAACCATTCTTTTATGTTTATACAAAGCTCTGCAGGAACCAGGGAACATGGTGCACCATTTCAATTTTTCTCTGGCTTGATTCACATGGAAGGATTTCAAAACCTTCTTAATACATGTTGGCAGCAAGAGGTGGGGGGATTCAAAGCCATCCAGCTGATGAAAAAAATTGAGGATACTCAAACAGAAGATTAAAATGCTTACAAGTAGCAAAGTGTCGGATATCTCTGTGCCGAAACTCCAACTTAAACAGGCACAAATGGACTGTTACACTCAACCAAATGATGTCAACTTACGGGTAAAGGAAGTTAATCTTCTAAAGGAGTACCAAGATGCCTTGAGACTTCAAAATACCATTCTAAAGCAAAAGGCTGGTGTGAAGTGGCTTCGGGAAGGTGATACCAATACAAAATTCTTTCATGCGTCTATTCTGGCTCGCCGTAATTGTAACCGTATTATCAAACTCCAAGATAGCAGTGGAGAATTTCATTATGATCAAGGGGAGCTGCGTGAGATGGCGAGGTCATATTATGAAAAACTTATAGGGCTTGAATGTGTTACCTGGCCAACTATAAACATGTGACGTCTTTTGGGAAGGGGAATCAAGTTGTAGCAAAAGGCAGAACTCATTGCCCCTATTTCGGCGCAAGAGATTAGGAACATAGTTTTCAATATGAATCCCTCCAAAGCCCCAGGAACGGATGGGTTCTCTACAGAATTTTTTCAACGATCTTGGGATACAACCGAGGTGTTATGTGCTGCAGTTGTTTTGGAATTCTTCCAAAACTTGAAGCTATTGCAAGAGTTAAACCGTACCTACCTCTGTTTGGTGCCTAAGGCTAAACATCCGACGATTTTGGGGGAGTTTCGGTCCATCTCATGTTGCAATGTCATATACAAAGTAATAGCGAAAGTGATGGCTAATCGTCTGAAACAAGTACTATCAAAAATTGTTGTTGTTTCCTAAGGTGCTTTTATACCTGGTCATAATATTGGGAACAATATTCTTATTGTTCAAGATCTGCTAAGAGACCATGGCTCTGGGAGACCATTGAGAAGTTGTATATTGAAGATTGATCTGTATAAAGCGTACGACACCGTTAGTTAAAGCTTCATTATAACTTTCCTTGACATTCTGAATTTGCCTCCTGGGTTTGTAAACTGCATCATGGAATGCATTCACTCCCCGTCATTCAGTGCTTTGGTCAATGGCATCCCATCCAAGAGTTTCAAGAGCTCAAAGGGAATCAAGCAAGGGGACCCCCTCTCCCCGTATATATTCAATTTGGTCTTGGAGGGATTATCGAGACTCAGTTGATCCTTTACTACTTCCAATGGCAATTTCAAGTATCATCATAAATGTTCTGACATACAACTCACTCATCTCTTTTTTGCTGACGACCTCATCCTTCTTTGTGATGCAGATGCAAACTCAGTGAATGTCCTTATGCAATCGGTGAAGTTATTCTCTAAATGGTCGGGACTAAAGATCCATATGGAAAAAAGTAGCTTATTTGTCTCAACAGATGTGCAAAATTCGAATGAGCTTTGTAACATAACAGGTTTAAACCTCCACCCCCCTTCTCTTCACTATCTAGGGGTGACCATTACTCCTGGCAAACTGAAGTTTGCTTAATGTCTTCCTATTTTGGAGCGCAGTAAAGGTAAAATATTAGCTTGGCATAAACGGTTTCTATCTTACACTGGCCAGATCACATTAATTGTCTCTGTGTTGAGTAGTCTCCATACTCATTGGTTAGCACATACGGTGCTTCCAAGGAAACTCATCAAGTACATTGATCGGCTGCTGAAACAATTTCTTTGGTCGGGGAGGTGTGAATCGAGTAAGCTCATCAAAGTCAACTAGAAGGAGATCACAATTCCAAAGAAACATGGAGGACTCAATATCTTATCTACTGAGCCAATGCAAAAGGTCTTGCTTAGCAAAAGAATATGGCGCTTATTCTCGGATAAGAAAGCACTTTGGACTCAATGGGTACACAATGTCTATCTTCATAACAACAAAATGTAAAAGGTTTTGCTTAGCAAAAGCATATGGCGCTTACTCTTGTTATTTCAGTTAGTTGTTGAAGATGCGCCACTTGATCTATCCCCTTATCAAACATCCAATCAGTGGAGGTCATAACACATGGTTTTGGTACGACAATTGGCTAGAGATTAGCCCCTTGCTAAACCAACCGGACTGTTTACGTCTAGGACACTGATTACCATTGGAAGCTAGAGTTTCCGACTTGCTACAAGGTGGTGAATGGAGCGCAAATTTTCGAGGGTGCTACCTACTTAGAGAATTTCTACCTACAGAAAGGGACGCCAGCACTGCTGATACAATCTCATAGACCCCTCACAGTCTCCTGTCACCGTAGTTTCAGGCAATACTTACTGATAGTCCCATGGTATCACCTAGTTTGGGAAAGCACTTTGAACCCCAAAGCATCGTTCATTATGTGGCTAGCCATCAAAAATAGGCTCCGCACTAAAAATCACTAGTTTCACTCTTCAGATACTTGTTATGTCCTATGTCAAAATGCAGATGAAGACCGAAAGCATCTGTTCTTTCAATGTGCTTATTCGAAACGAATTTGGAGTTGGATCCAACACATGACCAACGATGTGAACAACTATTATTAGTGGGATCCTACTCTAAGATGGTTTATTATTCACTCCAACTCAGGGAAAGTTAACGAAGTTCTTCTCAAAGTCCCATTTATCACCACTATCTACATGTTTTGGAAGGAGAGGAACTATCATATTTATCAGAATGTTGCTATAGAAAAATATCAGTTAGCTGACAAGGTACTAAATTGCATCCGTAAAATACTTCTGGCGAAAGGGGTCGAAGATCAAGTAATCGCAATTATGCGATCAAGATGGCATCTCCAAAGTGAGTAACTAACCCGATTGTAATTCTAAGCAAGTCTCCTAGTGAGTTTTTGTATAGCTAACGTTTAGATAGGAGTTCATCTGGAAGTTGATGATTGATTTACCTTTGTAATTTTGCAGTAGCTTGGCTATTGATTATCAACATATAATTCATTTTTTAAAAAAAAAAGTTTTAAACACTTACAATTGCCCCTAAAATCAAAGTGGATGAAATAAGAACATAAGCATAGAAGCATCTTTCTCATATTGGCCAAATGTAATGTATATGGTTCTTAATAATTTACTATAATCAGAAGTGAAAAGAGTAGGAATGGAAAGAACAACATACATTGGGTCTCAATTCTGGATTTTTCCGCAGCATACTCTTGATAAGACCGCGGCTGAAAAGTTATCAAGCAATCAAGTAAAAAGATCTTGTAACCTGGCAAGACTTCTTATTGGTCCGCAAGTGAAACTCATAAGACAAGCATTATCTACACATAAATTCAATATACTCAAGGAAAGAATATACTCACAATGCACCAGAATATGCAGTTGGAAGAGGTGCCACTATAGACTTGTTTATTTTGTTGATCAGTGCTTGCATATCCTGCCCAAAAAGTGTTCAGGAATTTAACTCACTATATGTAAGGTTTAGACTATCTAAATATGCAAATATCGTGCCATGAATTTTTTAATTGTTTAAAGGAGAATTCACTATCGCATCAATCGCATAATAGGTTACTTACAAAAGCTTTAAATGCTGGTTTATGAGCTGCCATTTCATATATGCAACATCCTGTAAAACACATTATTCAAGTTAAAACATAAGGGATAGAAATGATATCACTAATGAGCAATTCACAACAATTACTAAGTTCGAAGAATGGCATAGTGTACCTAAAGACCAAATATCTGATTTAGAACCATAAGGTATATCTGCGAGAAGTTCAGGGCACATGTAACTTGGAGTTCCCACAACCTGGCCCAGAAGCATGAATTTCAGGTTAATCATATTAAGAAGCTGATATAGGTTATAAAGCAATATGCAATAACCAATATACTTACAGAAGAAGTGAGGTCATCAGAACTCAATTTTTTTGCCAGCCCAAAATCCCCTGCAACCAGTATGCATCTTTTAAGCAACTTATGATGGTTAAAAAGCAATAAACCCAGATCAAATTCCATCGATGTTAATAAGTTAAGATAATAAATAATTTTTACGAATACAGAGACTATACCTAGACGTATGTCTTGATCTTTCATCAAAAATATATTTGAACACTGCATAATTGTTGGAAGATTATCAATAGTGAACCAGTAAACCCATGTCAGACATTGATATTAGTTGTGTAAGGGAACATACTTTGACATCACGATGAAGTATGTGGTTGGCATGCAAGTACTCAAGTGCCATTAGGAGTTGAGTCAGCCAGCAGCAGAGTTTCTTCACGATGTAGTCAAGTATAAAACACGATTGAGTCCAAGTATCAGAACTTCTTTCCTCAAGTGCAAATTATAGAGCAGTAATACAATGAAAAATTTGATACCTCCTCCGGAAAATGAACCCCATTTGCCTTTTTTATAACTTCTGCCCTGTATGACAACAAAATTAAATTTGCAAAAAAGTGCTCGACCAACGTATTATTTCCCAACAGACAAGTCGGGCATTTCACAAAAAACAGATTTAAAACATCAAAACCTACATATCTCCGCCTTCACAATATCCTATGATGATGCAAACATAGCAACCCTGGCAGTCAAGACACAAAATAGTAATAGCATAAGCATAAGTAATGCCAAAACCCCAAGAGAAAGAGAATGGGAACTCAATAAATGCACAAACACCCTATCCAGTTGTGTAAAGAATTATGAGCAGTCCATGATGACGAGGTAACGAATTTATCGAACAACAAAATCTACAACTATGGGCAAACCCACACAAGATCAGCAAGTAAAACACGACGAAAATATGGTATAATCAATTGAAAAAGCATCACATATTGGCATTATATGTACCTTCTCGACCCAGGAATCCTTGTACTCCACAATGAAAGGATTTCTCACTTTAGAAATAAGCTCCATCTGGAACATAGAAAACCAAAAACAGAAACCTCAGTACTGCTGATACATCAAGATTCTGGACATTGCACCCAGATAATAGGGATTAATTTTACTTGAAATGACACAACAATCAAAGATAAAAACTTCATTTTTATCTTCCATTTCCAATGGTTAACATACTCCCTTAATAAAAAATTGCTATAAAAGAAAAAAGTAACAATCAAATAGCGTTTTGATCCAAAAATAAAAAGGGAACGATAAGTGAAGTAACCTCCTGATGAGCAGACCTGCGGGCTCGATCAGTCTGACGAGCAAGACGGATTTTTTTAAGCACATACCTGAAAAAGAAACACACCCTGTTTGAGGACACGTGTAAATTTCAAAACACAAATTCAGGGTAAATTACAGGATGCTCACTTCTTGTTTTCATGCTTATGTCTCACTAGGAGGGCCGAACCAAAAGACCCTTTTCCAATTTGCTCCAGAACTTCGTATTGCTCCATCCTCAGATGAATTCAGAAGACGTTAAGAATTTCCACTCCTTGAATTCCCAAATGAACACAAGTAGAAAAAGAATGGACTAGTCAAGCACTGCAGAAATCATTCAGACCTCACCTCAAGGAATTATGACCATCATAACAACAACAACAACAAAAGAGAGAGAGAGAGAGAGAAGAATAAAGAGTGAGGGAAGATGTCAAACAACACGAAAAGACAGGGAACCTAACCGCGGAAAATAATAGAAAATAAGGTGAAAAATATTTAAAAGGGAAGAGAAAGGATAAGAAATGTAACATAGAAAGTACCTGAAAAGGACAGTTTATTCAGTGGAGTAGAGATGAGAGAAACGCAAAGCAGGCATGAACAGAAGACATGGCCGTATAGAGTAGAGAGGAGAGGAGAGAGAAGAGTTTTAAAATTTTGAAATCCTCTACTTTTTTTCAAAATTTAAAAAACGCTGAGCTATCACTGTTTTCTTTTTCTCTTTTTATTATTTTATTGATTTGATCCGATTCTTTCTCTCTCTCACTCTGACAAGGCGTGAAAGCGACCGGGGGAGTGCACGGGCGTCAAGCAATGAAGCTGGGATACTCTACGACGCGCTCGCGCCATAGGACTATTCAATTAATTTGTACGTACTGCACATTTTAAGTAAAGTTTTTAAAAGTATAAAATAGATATTAAATTTTATAAAATTACAAAAAAATTCATTAATATATTTTACTATATAATCTCTAATTTTATTTTAGTTATGGTCAAAAATTATAATAATATAAATTTAATATAATAACTATTTTTATTTCTATTAATACTATGCTTTACATGTTTATCGTAGAGACAAAAATCGTGATTAATATAAGAAAATATCAATTCTAGTAGCTTGAGCTAGTTCATGGGTAACCATATTAGCTTGCCTAAGTACTGCAACAAACCTGCAGTTTCCCTGAAATTGACTCCTTAGCACTCTAATTTCATCCACTACAGTACCAAAAGAAGTAAAATCTAAACTTACACTCCCCACAATTGCTTGAACAACCTCAAGACTGTCACTCTCACATACCACATTTTGCCAACCCTTCCCTTGTACCCAACTTAGTGCCTCCTTAATGGCCAAGGCCTCTGCCACTCTTAACAAAAGCATACCTCTAATCCTTCCAATTTTTGCAGCTAAGAAACTACCATGATCATCACGAGCCACTAAAGTAAACCCCATGTCTAAACCGTTAACATGTGTTGCTGCATCCAAATTCACTTTTACCCAATCTCCAACCGGCTTTTGCTACTGCCTGTCTCTAGTTTGCTGTTGATGTTGTGGCTTAATCACTTGAGCATTTTGCCAAACAGTGTGCGTGTGTTGAGCAATGAACCATGTTTCTGCCGGTGACTTATACTTATTAGACCAAACCAAGTCATTTCGAGCATTCCAAATTGCCCAGCAGATACCCAATAACAAGCTAGCGTCTTTATCGTTAAACAATAATACAACCGCTGTAGCGCCCTCTCACCGTAGGGTACACATCGGGACGCCCGAAGGTCGCTCCGACACGTATCCCACGATAAAGGTGCACTACAAGAACATTTCCACTAAAATCCACATGGCATCGCAATAATTAAAACCATAATATATCAGAAATCAGTAAATTAAAATCCAAAATAATCATGATACAGTCATCCAATATCAGAATAGACAAGTCTATCAGTCCCCTAAATAAAACCAAAAAGGAAACGGATACAAGCATCTATCCTAAGTCATCCTCAAAAGTCTAACCCATCTGACCGACCTGTGTGTCATCGCTTCTCTTGCCAGCACGCTCACACGGCAGGAAAAGACTATCTCCGGAGCTAGGGGTCTACTCTATAAGTCCTGAAAAATAGGTTGCAATTTTGGGTGAGTTTGCGAACTCAGTGAGAAACCATCATCGATGGTTCACTCAAAT
>JANITW010000010.1:2947900-2960980 GCA_027564335.1 Erythroxylum williamsii | reverse complement strand
TAGAAAAGGAGATGAAGAAAAAGGACGTACCTATTTAGTATTTTGAAATGGGAAAATCGGATGACGATTGAAGGAATTTTCCGGGAACTGAAAGCAAGAAAGAGCAAATGAAAGCAGAGCAGAAGTAAGAACGAAACAAACGTGAAGAAAACCCACAGTATATTGATCCTGAGCACTTATAGAAGATCGGTCGAGCAGAAGCCCCACTCGAAACGCAATGCGTGGAGGAAATTGGAACGAGCTCGGACACGCGGCAAAATCCGAGCCGAGGTGAATTAGGGTTTGTTCAAAATCCGGAGCAGCGCGACAGTTGAAAGGGCGCACATGACAGCTGCACAACGGTTACAAGGACGATACGTTTCAGATTCTCGAAAGGTGTCAGAGGGAACACGCAGTCGATAATGATTAAATAAAGTACCCTCACGCGCTCACCAAAGATGTTCGTCCGAACTTCCTTGATGCGAGCTGTCATGCATTACTGGATACCCATCGATCGAGACGCCCGACCGATCGACGAATTTACGAGCTGTCCCATAGACGAGCTACATCTCAATATCCGACCGATCAGACCAATTACGAGCTGTCCCATAGACGAGTTACATCTCAATATCCGACCGATCGGACCAATTACGAGCTGTCTTACATACGAGCTACAAAACCTCTACATACTCCTCCGTCCCTTCTCTTCGCTCAGACTCGAGGAGTAGGGGGCTTATGGTCGGGTCGGTCGTACACAGCCCGAACCCAGTTAAAACGACCTGTGGGCCGATCGGTCCATTCTTCAAAGATAAGTCTCATACCTAATGGCTATTTCAAGCCCAAGCCCGATCCATGTTTTCTTTAGCCCATTCGCATGTGAGAGACTTCCATGCACACGTAAAGACCTAAACCTAGTTATTGCTCCATATATAAGGTATAATTCCACCATAACGAAGGTACGTAATCAAAACCTAATTTTCTCTGCATACTGCTATCTCACATTCACCAAAATACTGATTTGAGCGTCGGAGGGGCTTATCGGGAAACAACCCCTGACATGCCTTCCTTGTTTTGCAGGAACCTTCGAACCAGAATTCTCGTATTCAGCAGTCGACCTCATGAATCTAAACGGCAACGTGCAGCCTCGCCAGAACCAGGCTGAACTAGGTACCTTTTGGTACCAAATGGTATTCGAAACACCGACGTAATACGAATTGAAATTTGGTACTAAATAGTATTCAAAATAACAATGTAATACTAATTGAGATTGTAAGCTTTAAACAAATGGTATTACATCAGTTTTGAATACCATTCGATATCAGCTAAAAAAGTCAGTACTGACTGGTATCGTGATCTAATACATTATTATAGATTATAATACTATTTTTGTCAGTATAATGCATGTTGTTAATTAGCACGATCTTATACTTACATTTTGAAAAATTATTTAAAACAATTTTAGATTTTATCATATGAGTCTAAATATTAATAAGATCATTGAAAATGATATTTAAAATTAACTAGAATACTATTTTTATTATAATAAAATATTAAATATGATGACATCATTTTTCCATTTAAATCAAAAAATAACATGACACCTAGCACAATCTCAAGCTTTCAATATTTATATCAATTTTTAATGACGTTTTTAACAGTTAAGTGATAATAATAAGAAGAAGAAGAATATTTAAGATTATAAATTATAAAATTTTGAACTTGTAGAATTAGCTTGCAAAAGCATTAACCATGTAGTACTTAACTTTTCGTTATAAGCTACCATATGATCAACTGCATTGGATTTCATAATTTCATTCAAGTACTCATCTTTAACATTCCTGACTGGTTCAAGCAATAAGGAGTAAAATAATCAACGGGTTTTGAACTTAGTTCCTCTTATTTTTGGGGCTTAGGCTCCTGGCCTTTGAAGTAGATGAGCATTAATAGCTAACCCCCATCTTTCCAAGAATCTCATCTTGTTATAGACCCCTGTTGGTCAGGCTCTCTGCCAATTCTATCTTGGGGCACTTTTACTGGGTTAGATGCCCGTCTGGTAATGGGCTCGTATTGATCGGCCTTATTCCTTCGCTTTTCAACTCCGGATTTCCTATTGGACTTTACTTGAATAGAAGAAACACTTGACTACCAGAAGGACTGAGAATACCCGAAGTATAACAGGCAATTAGGCAGACGGAGTACGATGCACAAGACAATTCGGTAATATGAACTTCTTCATCGATGTACTCTCCTCTTATTTTAATTGATTTTTAGCTTTTCCTATAAAGGAAAAAAGAGAAGAGGAGGGTCCAAGTGTTAATTACTTGTTTGATGTTAAAATAAAATAAAAGAGAGTGGGTCATATCTCAATAGTAGAATAAAATCTGTTAATTCGGAATTACATTAAATTAAGTGTGACAGCAGGTGAAGAATGAACTCAAAAGGTTGGTGCATGTTAATAGAGACAAGATCTTTTGTCCAATATTACTCTATTTTATTCTGTCTCATAAAATTTTAACCATTTATTTTATGAAACTTACGTGGGATACACGCGAGACTTACATAAATAAACAGCTGAGATTCATTAGATACAATAAAATACCATAATATTAGACATGAGATCTGAACTCATATTAATATGGTTTGATAATGAATCCGTGGAGCAGCTAATGCCAAACAATTGAATTGGGAGTTGGGACCATAAGTACCCGCCCACTTTGGAGCCGTGAAGAGTGAAAGTCATAGCTTTGTGAGTAGGGTCAGCCTGATTCAATCGGTGATAGCCTGATAGGCAACCCTGTTAAAGTGGGAATAGCCGAATGGGTGACGAGTACAGAATCGATGCCTCTATGGAAGATCCACAAGCATATGTTTATGTTTGGACCACTACCCAACGTATCAGACTCATACCATCATCACCTGTCAGTCACAGTGCGTCTATAGGCTATCCACAACAACTCCTGGTGGGTCAACCGAAATGGGCAACTGCAAAGAAAATCAACGAAGCAGTTGCCAGTGTTTTTCATGCATACCAAGGACAACAGATCAAGCATCTTCATTCATAGCAACCAAGAAACAGGAGGGAAGTGGTGGATAGTGGCTTCACAGGTTGGGGAAAGGGCATGCTTTCAGGAATCAGGATCGTGGGTAATGCTTGTTTGTGTCGTGTTTTGCTTTTTGGAAAGTTCGTGTGAATGTGATAATAACCCTTTATTCTTGCTGATCCTTCTCTTTCTTTCACTCTTTACTTATTTTGCTCATCTGATCCTGTCGTCTCTCTTTTCCTTGAGATAAAGGAGGACATGGAAAGGTATTTTGATAAGTAAGTCCAAGGACAACTTTTCTATTATTGGAGGTAAGACGACTAGCACTTATATTTGTGACATTTATCTCTCCTTTAATCCTTACGATGACATTACTTGATTCAATAATGTATATAAATGTCACAAATTTTTGTTTTATTGCGAAATTTCAGACTGAGTGTAATGATAATGATATATGCAAATCACATTTAACGTATAATTACAAGTTATACCGTGAATTATCACTATCACAATAATTTTGAATAATAACATTATTATTATGAATGAGAACATTTACAAAATTATGATAAATCACATTATTGTACTTATAATTATAATTTCAATCAATAATTTAAAATTTTGCATATGCATAGCAGGTTTTCATAGTAATAGTTGGGGCACTATGTTATGTCATTTATGACCCTAACGAAGCCTTCTTTTTGTCCATTTATCGTCCGTGAAATAAAAGCTGGTCAAAATGTGGCTTTCAACCACAAACTATATACTTATATTAATATATATCACTATCACAATTAAATTGATTCTCACCTCTAGTATCAATGTCTATGGTGTTTTATTTGATATTATGACCTCGATAAAGGATATTAGTTCGGCTGCAAGATGATGGATGTGTCTTTTCCAGTCAATCAAATTCAATATATTTATGGTAAAAATCGAATCTTTCTTTAAAATTATCAGCAAAATCACTTTATTACCAGACCAAACTCATTATTGTAATAACTATTTACTTATCAGTTACCTGCAGGGACTCGAGAGCGATTATAGGATACCGCCTATCCTTGCGTTTTGCAGGTTTGTATTTGTTGTATTTTCTTTAATAGCCACGATATCAATACAAAGAGTTGTGTTTTCTGCTTAAATACGCTCCTATTTATTTGGGAGCAGTTGAGAAAATAACTGCAAGGAAATATTTTATTTAATTTGTTTAAATAAGATTCAAGAAATATATAACCATGATGATATAGAGAAAATCTTGGTATCCCAAAATATCAATTTCTCTCACAAATTGGCCATTGGTGTATGTAAGATTTAAGATGTGATATTTACAATGACTCTAGTAGCCACTGAGAAGACGGTATTCTTGGTAATATAAGCCTCGTGGAATTGAAATGCCCTTGAAGGGAAAGAGGCGATTATTTGTGCCCTAACTTGGCCTGTATTCGTTATGTTAGGATAGTCAACTTAAGGAAGACGTGTATTAATTTGCACTCACATGGTATTGGATTCTTAACTAACGGTTCGAGGATGATTATGATCTGTACGCGTTTCTTTCTCAAAAGATCATGCGCTCTTTCTCAACTTCTTCAAGTTATCCAGTGGTAATCATCCTGCATTTGGATTCGCATAGTCTTTCATCATAATGCACTCTCACCACCCAGTCTTTTGCATCTAAAACACTAAAACCCTTCATTTACTTGTCGCTATGCTATTTGGATCTTTCCTTGGCTATATTTCTCCTAAATTTCATTCTATTCTGATCCTTTTGCATTCTGTTCCATGAACCTGACAAGAAATATTATTAGTCTTTCTCGTAAATGAATGCAATGCCATTGTTAATAGTTGTAAGTTGTGATGCAAATAACAGTATACCCACATTCTAAAGAGTCCATGTAGCACATGTTCGGCTTACTCAATTATAGAGCTACTGGTTCCTTCAAGAACAGTGCAGGTTTTCAATCACACTATAGGCACTCAAAACAATAATTCAGGTGAAATGACGTTGGCACCTGGTATTGGTAGAGTTCCAAGCAGACCATTGGTCAATGCAGATACGTTCGCTATAGCCACCAACTACTCGTGCTCTGAAATTGTCCTTGGGATCCAAGAACCTACTAATGATACTTTCCAAGTCCCCAAACACGTTGTGAAATGCCAACCAATAATGTAGACAGAAATTTAAGTCAACGGAAACTAGCCATTCAAATCCAAATTGATAATCCTGCGACATCTCAATCAATCAAACATCTTCCTAAATAAGTGTACGTTGTGAAGTAGCGTGGTTTTGGTCTCTATTCCTAAAAATGGGCACAGATGAATTATGGAGACAATGGGACATCCCATGGCGATGGGACGCTCACTCTCACTATTCATCTAAAGTGATGTTCAGCATCACTATTCACATTGAATAATTATAAGATGTCGAAGAGATTATCTTTGTACTATTACAATTTTCAATAAAGTATAGAGTCTACTAATAAGAATTAAACTTAGGTTAACTATTGTCAAAATAATTAAAACTAATTATTTGAATAGTTGACCTTTATTACTTATAAATTCTTTAACATTTTCATATTTAGTCAATATGAGATACTTTAGCACTCTCCCTCAAGTGCAACTAGGATTAGACATTCAGTTATCATTTGAAATAAATGCAGTGGTAACTAGACAAGGCTGCTGAGACTCGACATTCAGACAAACAACTAAGAAATTAATAATCTGGACTAAACCTGCTCCAGTATTATATTAGAATTTTTAATATAGATAGAGTGTAGAATTTAATAACAAAAATTAAGCTTAGGTCAACCATTGTCAAAATGAATAGAACTAATTATTTGTATAATTGACCCTTACCACTTATAGACCCTTTAATATTTTCATGTTTAGTTAATATAGGATGCTCTAACAATATCAAAAATCTCACATCAAACATGTATGAATGCATTCATCCATTTATAATAGTATGCAAACCTCCCTTCTTAAGTTAGCTTTTGAGGGGTAAGTTAGGTTTTTTAACATAGTATCAAAGTCCGTTTATCTCGATAGTTTGGGACGGTGCTTAGTTATGTCCCTTTGCCCAATATACCCAATAGATGTTCAATCCTACTTTGGGTTGAAGGGGATGTGTCGAGAATTCTACATCGGACAAGTGTGAATGCATTCAGCCATTTATAATAGTATGTAAATCTTCCCTCTTAAGTTAGCATTTGGGGTGAGTTAGGCCTTTCAACATGTACTACTAGAGTCAATAGTCAACACCATAAATCTTTTCACATTATTTATGCTACTATTTTTGTCATCCTAAAAAAGAAATTAAGGGCAAGGTGCACAATTGTAATTTTGCATGAAATTGATATTACATATAAATGAAGTACAATTAATGTGAACTGTATGAGATTAATTCCTCTATTATGAGATATGGTGTATTATTAATGTGGATAGGATACAATGCAATAAATTCTCATCAAATTAAAATTATAATTTTAGGTATCATAATTATTTAGTGAAAATTAAATTATTCAAAATAGAAATTCTTTTATTCCATTTTAAGAATAGAAATAATGTTAATATAAATTACGTCAAATTTCTTTAAATTGAAACCAAAACCTTTAATTTAGTGAGACTGACAAATCATAAAACTACATTTGATAATCTAAATATTATTTTTAAGTTCCTCAAGTCCATGCTAAACAATTAAAACGAAAAGGTGTAGTTAATGTAATAAATATACTTTTCATTTTGTTAAACATGAAATACTTAATTGATTATTTCCCTCTAATTTGTTGACGACAATGAAGCTATTATTAGTGTTATGGTATATCAAAGGAAATATGCTATGTTAAAGTGTATGACCGTGATAACCAACAGTATATGATTTATTGTGTTGAAGTAAATTATAAAGATGTTATTTATGTGCGTTTAATGTTTATGCTATTAAAATAAAATTTGAAGTGATGGGTCAAGTGAGAGAATGTTAGAATGTGGACCGATTAATAACCATATTCTACATATATTAATATCACTATTAATATAATTGAAGAGTTCTATTTGGTCTATATTTTCTATTTAATAATGGAATAAATCTCAATCATTTATTATGGTCACTTGATAGATGTATCATATTAAAAGCCATAGATATATAAATTGGCTATCTCTCTACTAATTAAAATAACAAATTATTTTCCATCAAGTATCCTGAGAGTCAAGAGAGAGAAACTAAATTTAACCAAGAACATGACGAAGTCTCTCAATCTCTTTTCAATAATGACATCTTTAATGTCAGGTATGCAATATTACACTTTGATGGTTTGTAACAATTGTTTATTCAAGATCATAAAGTTATAAATGTCAATTTGGATTTATGTCATAACTATTAAGATTTTCATAAAAATTCAAGTAAAATTTCCCTTATGCACTTAGTGTATATAAATTAACTCTATTCATTCACAAAACAACCTTGTTTCAATGATGGGCATATCATATATCTCCTGTACACTTACTTTCCATCTTTTAAAAGGAGCACCCCTTTCATCTCCTTTTTTAGTTTCTGGCAACTACATGAATTTTATGCTTAATCAAATATCATCACTACAACAAAGTAGGGAAAAGAACTAAAGATCGATATTTGGTGATAATTTTATAACTTTTAGCTATGTTTTGGAAAATAGTCGCTAAAAGGTTTACTTTTCACAACGATTTTGAAAATCGTCACCAAATATTGACATTTAGCTACGATTTTAAAGAAATAGTCACAAAAACTTAATCTTTTGACTACAAATTTAAAATATGTCACTAAAGGTCAAGCAAAGAAAGGAATTTGGCAACAAAAAGAAACATCACCAAATATTTGACCTTTGGCGACGATTTCTAGAATCGTCACCAAAGGAAAATTAAAACGATCAATTAGATGCAATAACAGTTAGCAATGATTTATTGAAAGCGTAGCGAATTTCAATGTTTATGAACAAAAATTATGATTTATCATTTATGAAACCTAATATTTGTCTCCTAATGTCCTCCTCTCTCACACTTTTGAAGCCCCCTTGACCGTCCTCCTCTTTCGCCTTTCTAGCCTCCTCCTCTATAGTCCTCCTCTCTCGCATTTCTAGGCTCCACCGTCTTGCTCTCTCATGTTTCTAGCATCCTCCACCGTCCTCTCCCATGTTTCGAGCTTCCTCTAGCGTCCTCCTTGCATTTCTAGCTCCTCCTTATGTTTTCAGTCTCCTCGTCGTGTTCCAGTCATCGTCTTTCCAATCGTCATGTTCTAGCCTCGATCTTGCCAATACATCATCTTCACTGCATTTTCAAGTACCCATTTATTGTATTGTTTATGTAATTTAATGAAAACAATTCATTTTCACTCAGTCCTTTCATTTCTCCTCTCTGTTAATTTGGTGGGTTCTTTTTCAATTCCTTCCCTAGGTAGTGACAATCAGTTAGTTGTTTGGATAGAAAGAAAGAGAGATGGTGATTATTGCTTCGAATTTTGTTTTTATCGATACCCACTTTCAATTTTTCACTAATTGTTCAGGTATTACCATTTTAATGCCTAGATGACCTTAGTCTTTTCTATTTTGTCTGGGTCGTATGGAACAAGTAATTGAGGTTCTCATCTTCAGGAACTGAGTTGAACAAGAAAGAAGATCTATTTACAACTGCGATTTGGGTTGTCTTTTCATTGTACAACAAAATCTACTCAGTTAAGGAATTGTACAAGAAAGAAGATCTACTTACTTAGTGGGTGGATGTGTGAGAGATTTAATTTTGAAAAGAGCGTCAAAAGATTTTGATATTATCACTACTATTAAACTTCAATAGGTTTTTGGTGGATTTTGTGTGTTCTTCACAAGTTTTTTGTTCACAATTATACTTCTTATATACTAATACTCGTGATTATTGGATAAATGAGATCTTGTTTTTTCACATAATGTACCATAAATCAAAGAGAAATTTTTTTGTTTTATGATTATTGGACAGAAGTTTCCTATATACAGGGTGTTTATCAAAGATTCAACAGTTGAGGTTTGGTAATGTACAGTGGTTTAAATGATTCTTTTTTTTTTCATTTCACCTTTTCTGGGTTGATGCAAACATTATCATAGTAATTTCTAGCTTGTACTTAAGTGGAATTGATATCATGCCTACATAGATGTCCAGCTTTGAAACGATAACACTTGTTAATGGAAATTAAAACGTTTGTTTTAAGATCCTTTTCATAGTTCACGTAGCTATTTGTAAAGCATCATTGTTAAAAAGTTGGCTGAAGTTCTTGGGCTCTCTCACTTATGTGTCAAAATTTTAAAGTTGTTAAACGTGAATTTTTAGTTTAAATATTGTAATCTAATATGTAATTAAGGGTAAACTTTGTGCTCCAATAACAAAAGCACATATCAAATTTTTTTTGTGAATGTTCATATACAAGCCTGTTGAATATAGAGATTGATAGTCTTGGAACAACATTTGGGTTCATCAAGAATTAGTTATGAATAAATTAGATATAGTGATATCGTATAATTGGCCTTCCATTTATATCACATAAATTAGATAATTATGGTTTGACACTTTCTTATGTTTCATGTCCAAAGGTGTTAAAGGTGGAAGGAAAGATTGGACAAACCACAAATGTGGATATTGGAGGTACAGTCATAGATGATTCTACTAACGAGTGACTCATTTTAGATCAAAATGTAACTGTTGTTCACTTAATTGATTCTTGCTTCCTATAAATTTGTTATCTCATTTACCTTTGTATGGCTTGAATTTGAGTGCAGATATATTGCTTATGTTAAGTATGAACATCAGTAGCTTACATAGATATTCCACATAAACATCTTTGGGCAAATTTCTTTCTGATTCTATCATGATTAATGAAGCATTATATTATATTATCGAGGATTCATATATCCAGTGAGTATGCTAAGCTTGATGATTCCAAGTATCATTGAGTGTGTAATTTGTATAATTTAACTCCTATAATCTTATATTCTGTTGCTTGAATAATTATTACATGCAACTTACATTGCTGGAGTAATCCTATATGTTATAGCATGCTTGTAACTGATTGGTTGCAGACTTTAGTACTAGTAAACTTGACAGAAAATGGGTAATATATTTTACGAGATAATCAAGCAAATGATCACCTATGAATAATGAAAACGATTTTCTTTATTGCTATCAAATTTTCTTGTTAGTTATGCTTATTTTGAGGAGAAATATCCTAATAACAGCTTAATAGCATTGGATTTTAGAACCATACTGTCATAGCCAACATTCTTGGTGAAAATTTAGGAACAAGAACAATGGTATTTAACTTGTTGTAGATGCTATTTAAAATTTCAATAGCCTAAAAAATTTAGATTCACTTGCAACTTAAAATTCATATTAGTGATTGTAGTCTTAGAGCCTAGAGATAGACTGCTTTTAAACTGTCATGTTTGTCTTTCTTTATCAAGCTTTATTCTTCTTATTTAAAGTATTCTTAACCTTACTCAAGCTATGGATGCACTCAATGCAAATATATTACAATACTTGCTTTTTGTTTTACTCTCAGGTTGGATTGTTGAGTGCTTATATGATAAAGAAGTATTTTGGAAAGTAGTTAATAGTTTTCAAAGAATATTTTGCTGGATTACTTTCCCATTTCATTGCCCTCTTTTCTTTCCTAATTGAAAACAAATTAGCCTAATTATGCAAATTTCAGACACTCTACTGATTTTGAAGTTGCTTTCATGATTCTTATGGCTAATGTTTCGTATATAATGGGTCACGTATGAAGTTGCTCTTATTGACAGGAGCAAACCTAGAGTTATTATAGTTATGTTGTAATTTTTTTTGTAATCTTACTATTTATAATTTGAAAACTAATCTCTGTATTTATTATTTTGTTTATAAGGATTGTTAAAGTTGTAATTAAAATTTTGTATATGAAGAATATTCTTTTTGTTGGTATAACTTAATGATATTTTATTTTTATGTATAATGCTTCAAATTATCAAATATTTTTGTATACTAAATTAACACAAAAAATTTAAATATTATATATAATAATATGGATTAAAAATGTCACAAATAATTAAAATTAATATGATATAATATCTTGTTAAAATGTATACTAAAAATTTGACTATATTTTATAAAACGTAGCAAAAAATATTTGGCTATATTTATAAAAAACGTAGCTAAAACTTTTTAGTTACCGTTTTAGAAACATGGATAAAAAGTAGCTAAAAATTAGCTACTTTTTCAATAAAGTAGCTAATAATTTTTAGCTAAGAAACTTAAACGTAGCCAAAATATATTGGCGACGTTTTCTTAAAAAGTCGTAATAGTTTTTCGTTACTAAAATAAAGCGTAGGCAAAAACTATTAGCGATAATTAGTGAAAAATATCTCCTATTGGTCGGGTCGGCCATTCTGGGCCCGGACTCAGTCGAGACGACTTGCGGGCCGATCGGTCCATTAGTTGAAGATCAACCCTGCATCCCAAGCCCAAGCTCCTTTCCGGCCCATTAGCAGAAGAAAATATCCCATGCAACTACGTAAAACCTAAACCTAGCCACAGATCATATATAAGGTATTTTTCTCTCATAATCAAGGTACGAGATCATAACCTAGTTGCTTTTCTCTGATCTGTGTTAACCTCACCTTCATCAAAGACTTACTTGAGCGTCGGAGGGGCAAATCGGGATCTCACCCCCGACGTGCCTTCCTTTGTTTTGCAGGAAACACTTTCGTCAAGATCTCTTCAACAGAATTCGGAATCATGGATCAGAATGGCAACAACCAGTTCAGCCAGAATCCGGCAGAACCATTATGTTTTCGATATTCTTATCATGCCATCCAACCTTTAAAGCATGTTCTCCCATAAGATGCCTGTATAAGTCATTAGAGAAAAAACCAGTTGAGTGGCAACATTAGAAAATGGAATCTTCTTGCTATGGCATAAAGTAC
This sequence comes from Erythroxylum williamsii, assembly GCA_027564335.1. Lineage (NCBI taxonomy): Eukaryota > Viridiplantae > Streptophyta > Magnoliopsida > Malpighiales > Erythroxylaceae > Erythroxylum > Erythroxylum williamsii. The sequence goes on along the minus strand of JANITW010000010.1, from coordinate 2,949,015 downwards.
ATAAAACAGATAAAAGTATAGTTATAAGTATAATTATCAATGTCTTTTTATTAAGACAACGACCGGAAGTGACGCTAAAGTATAAGGTAACGTAATTTTTTAATTAGACAATAAAATAAAAATATTGTTTTAAATTTTGACTAAGACAACACATTAATTTTAAACTATAGCAACAATATTAAATGGATATTGCAATACTTTTAAGTCTTTATTAGGCAATAAAGTGAAATTTTTTAGACAACAATTTGTTATTCTTTCGTTATCAATATTATTTAACGTAAAATCAAACTCTCGTCTTTATGTTGGCAACATCCATATTTACATTAAAAGAAATATATAGATATTAATATGTCTTAATTGCATATATACTATCAAATGTAAATGCTAAAAGAACTGCATTTATATATAATATATAGTCTATAAAAACTTGTAAAATTCAATCTTTTAACATATTCAAACTAAAGCAAAAAATTACTAGCTAAAATATTCATCTACAATATCTTCCTCTATTCCACATGGAATATAAGTGACTTAATCCAAATACTAAACAAAACCAATATATATAGGCATTCCAAAATTTTTCACCAAGTACCTCCTTGTTCATTCCTAATCATCACCATCCTACAAAAAAAGAAAGAAAAACAAAAAGTATATTATAATTATAAAACTACTATACTCACAAACATCTTGATATATCTAAAAATGAAATATTAACTACTTTATTGTGACGTCAATTTAATCAAGACAAATAATATATCCCAAAAACTAGCAATACAGTGGTTTAGTTCTTTTTATGACCAAATTCAGCAAGAATGAACATAAGCAGCTAATCATAACAAAGAAGATAACAAGATGATAAACAAAAACACTGAATTAAGGAAATTTGTTACCTAATATTGTTCATGTTGATATGTATGGCTTAGAAGAATAGAAGATTCCTTTCCTCCACCCATCATACATCAACACATAAATAATAGTATAAATTAGCATTCATTCTAATAGATATGTAAAGAACAGGAGTAAATAGATCTTTGGCATAAGAAGATAAGCTTGGAAGGTCTCAAGGCATGTGTCAAACACGTTAATTAGAAATTGAAATCTTTGGTTGGAGAAGA
>JANITW010000010.1:2921378-2932087 GCA_027564335.1 Erythroxylum williamsii | reverse complement strand
AAACCTCTAACATTCCATACAATGATGAACATCAATGTCTATATCTGTAATTTTTCTTCTTTCACCATTAGGAGCGATGCCTCTTAACCGTTTAAAATTGATCAAGTGTAGTGGCAATATGGTTAGTGTCATTGGAGTCCATCATAGTTGTAGGAGATTGGAATCCTATATCCTTACCTAATCCCACAACATTTGGAGAGTTAACATCATCAAATTGGGGTAAGGAGGCTCATAATTTGTCAATAGAGGAGAATCCACTAGAGTACCAGGAGAGGAAATGACATCCTCGTTCTCTGATCCTAACGGGGAGCAGTTGAATGGGGTCACAGGTGTCCCGTATACGTGAAGTGAGAGTAAGATGAGGATCAAATGGATTAATAGTCACCTCTATACGTGGTGGAGCCAAGACAGGTACCATATGGGTCTCACAAGAATTACTCGCAGACTCAGCGCCATCTGTAGAAAGATGGCTCTCTTTGACCAAAGGAGGATGAACCTCAGTTCTAGTTTGCACTTGATTCATTAGCTCATGGTAAATGCCTGTTTGGAAATGTTTTTTGGTGGCTTTCTAGACTTTGCCATGGGATGAAATAGGAGGCTTCCAATGATAAGAAATTTTAACACAATCCTCTCTTAGCCTATTACCTTCATCAAGCCTCATGATGGGAATCTCATTCGGGAGCTCTTTTGAAAATTCCACGTTAAAACAAATTAACACATTACCAATCCTCTTTTTTATGGTTGTGTTTCCATCAAAGCACATAGGCTTCCCAATAAAGCTAGTAAGGGAGATAAGCCCCTGTGTAGTCCAATACTCAAGGGGCACATTGTTGAATTTTATCCAAAAAGGGACACTCTAAAATTTTATGGTTTCTAAGTTAAGGATAAGCTTCCATTGTTGTAGGAAAAAGGGTTGATTGCCATAATGCCATAGCCCTTCCTCAAGAATTTTGTGAGCTTCATATTTGGTGGAAATTTTGAACAAAATGAGGTTATCTTAAGACAAAAGCACATCATTCAAACCCTTACCTTTCTAATGTCGAAGAGCCCAACGATGTGTGAAAACACCAACAAGAGTGGCTTCCCAGCTCTTAGCTCCCTTCTTAGGGATTCCTATCTCTGGACGTACAATGAGCTTACCATCAATCTCCTGGGGTGGTTGGTATGTGAGGCTGGTATTAAGGTAGTCACCTACCACTTGCTTCCAGCTTCTTTTGAGAGGCGCAGGGGATGCTAGATGATTGGGAACAGCTGGGGGCAAAGGTGGAGCTAAAGTAGGGGAGATGGAGGAGGGTGAGGGAGGTGGTCATAAAGGAGAAAAATCAGAACTAGTGCTAGGAATGGTGTCAACATTACATATTGTCAGTTATTACATGTGTAGTTGGAAGGAACTATTGGTTAATTTTTATTTTTGTTAACTTTCCGTTTATTTCATTATATAAGAGAAAATAATGTTATTAAATGAAGATTCGTACATTATTTTCTACTGACTAATTATCCTTTACTCATCTATTTTATTCTTTAAATTTTGATACAAAGCCCTTAGCACATGAGGAATCCTATTTCCTTTCATGAATTAGTAATTAGATGTGCAAAGTTTCACAATGAATTTCTTCTCTACATTCACTAAACACTCGACTTTGCTCTTTCATCAATGGGAACTTCTAAAACTTTACCCAAATCTTGCAACATCTTCAGCTAGGATATCCCCCAACATCACATTCACCTGACATCTTTTTCTGGAAGGATATCCTGCTCAATAAGCTTACAAACGAAACCATTATTGATTAGTTACATAGACGACGCTCCACAGTATCATGATCCGCTACGGTATAGAATAAAATTTTAACCCCAAGAATATCTTTTATATTGTGTTTAGCCATGCAAAACAAGTAGTCCATCGTTGACAGAATGCCATGCTTACAAGTGGAAAAAACTTGTCTGATGTGCTCCATGCAGGATGAATCACGGAATTACCTCCTCTTTGAATGTCCTTTCAACAAAGCTATTTGGGACTATGTCACTACTATATGTTCATGAATTGATCCAGGGTCTCTCTCACTGATATCACATTTCGAATCTCAACTCAACACAATATCTCAAAACCAGATCACAAAATTCACATTAGTATATTGGGTGTTTATATCTATATGCTTTAAAGAGAAAGGAATCTTAGACGTTTTGCCAACAAATCCTTAGCCAAAGCAACTTTGATATCTATGATCATCGCTGAAATTCGTGAGCTTGTTTTGTTGCAGAAACTATAACTCAATTGCAGCATAAGCATCTGCTCCTCATTACGCATATAGTGTTAATGTTGCAACACATAATTCCTTGTTATTCTTTGTTCTAAATGTCATATGCTAAGGTTACTTAGCTAAGGGTATTTCCCTGTGTTATAGCTTGTATGACTCTCTTTATTATTAATTAATTTCATTTCTTTTTTTTAAAAAAAGTTTCACAATGAATTGGGATTACTGTCCTGATCATAACACGTGTCGGTTCACGTAACTCAACGGCTTTGACCTCATGTCGAAGAACATAGTACATGTAAATACTGAACCTTTTACATGTCAGCAGGGCCCTGAGCCACATTTTAACAGTGCCCTGAGCTATCAAAGTTAGTTATTAAAAAGCAATAGTATAAATTATGCTCTCCCTTTTCAACTTAGCCTTTCAAGTTTGACCCTATCCCTGGAAATAGAATATGACATATCATCAAAGATTTTTTTTCCCTAACCTCATAAAGGAGACAGATTGATTCAGTTAAATTTTATTTAAATCATTTGAAAATTTTCATCAATTGATAAATTTATATGTAAGGATGCTCTAAGCTTGTGAAAATTTAGAAATAAAATGGTAGATAGCTTTAAAAAGTTAAAGTTACGTATCATTAAATCTCTCTAAATTTTGCGTTTGATGAAATTTTTACTAAATTCTTATTGTTTTTAATATCTTGAAAACTTTAGCTTTCACCGGTCAAATTCACATGATTAACACAAATTATAGCAAAAATTATGTCGTTGTAAAGTCTCATTTATTTCTTAAGCCAGACTTTTAAGTGCATGAGCTTGTCCTTGTAAAGTCTCGAGTTGAAAAGCCCATAAACACCATCAAACGGTAGGTTGTAAAGGTGCAAAGATTCAGCGAAGTTAATTATAATTTTGGGCGGTAGGCAACTTCTAAACACCGCCCTAATCATCTATTTCTTCTTAGGAAATATCATTACAGGTAGGAGGAAACGTTAGGCAGCAAACTGAATACCCAAAACTGTCAAATTGGGGCGAAGCTTGTTATTAGTTTGGTTTCGATTCTGGTCGACTAATCGGATGTTAACAGTCAAAAACACACTAGCCAACCATTGCCCAACATCTGTCAAACCGTGATCCGCTTCAGGAATTACCCAGTGACTGTCAGCCACGATGGCATTGTCGCTGCCACCCTGGCCTAGTCAAAGCACTATCGTGAGCTTCCAGGATTTTGCTTCTAAACGCAAGGCACAAGGTGGGCAGCCCTAAAGCTAAGTTCAATCAAATTAATCTTTTTGAAAAGCTTACGAAACGTGGCCTGTCTGAGTCAATGTGGGTCCAAAAGAGCACTGAAACTGGAAACTCTCCCTCACACCACATCTTCCCAAGCCCCTCCCTCCTCTATAAAGCCATGGCCACTCCATCCCTCTCAGTCTCACTACACATCACCGTTTCTTATCTTCACCACCACCATCATTGTCATAGCAGTTTAAAAACAACACCACCACCATCATTTGTCATAGCAGTTTAAAAACAAGAGCCCTTGTAGGTTTTAGAACTTAGAAATCTAAGAACGTAACTAAAGGTACGTCCCCGGTTTCTGATTCAACATGGGCAACGCCGACTATGTTAACTCTTCTGCAGGTGTGGAGTACGCGCATAGGGTTGAGGTTCCCCCACCGCAACCCTTTATCAAGTCCTTGAAATATAGTCTCAAAGAAACTTTCTTTCCTGATGACCCTCTCAAACAGTTCAAGAACCAGCCTCTGTCCCGCAAGATTGTGCTGGGTCTCCAGTACTTTCTGCCCATCCTTGAATGGGCCCCTCGCTACACTTTCCAGCTCTTGAAAGCTGACCTTATTGCCGGTATCACTATTGCTAGTCTTGCTATTCCTCAGGGCATAAGTTATGCTAAGCTTGCCAACTTGCCACCGATTCTTGGCCTCTGTAAGTTCTTCAAATGCAGTAACGAATGAACTAGATATGAGTGAAAAGCTCTTTGTGACAGATCATTTGTTTTGCTTTTAACGCAGATTCAAGCTTTGTTCCACCTCTAGTTTATGCGATGTTGGGAAGTTCAAGAGATTTGGCAGTTGGGACCGTTGCTGTTGCTTCGCTTCTCATTGCTTCAATGCTTGGAAATGAAGTTAAAGCTAGCGAGAACCCCAAGCTTTATCTTCACCTGGCTTTCACGGCCACATTCTTCGCCGGAATCTTCCAAGCTGCTCTCGGTTTCTTAAGGTATGGTCGTAGTCAGTAAATAAGAAAGATTCTATCAAATGATACATTATTAGAACCTAAATTGAGAAAGAAAAAAAAAAACTATTGCTCTTATTGGCTTCTAGTTTGGATGTCATCTAACTGAGACATGGACAGAAAGGGTAATCACATCTTATGCATGTGTAATTGTATCGTTCTGCGTCTCAGCTGGAGCTCTTGTCTATAGCGCCTTTTGTCTTACTGTATGTTCGAATCATTGAGATCGATTAAACACTTTTGATTCAATAGCTAACAGAAGATTTATTGGTTAAAAAGCTAGATTTTTAGATTCTGATTCATCCTTGTCTATCAACTCTGTCACGTTATCAGATGAAGATAATTACATATCTTCACCTGTTTGAATATGGCTACCTGAACTTGATTAACATCTTAATTTGTCACTGCGCAGGCTTGGCTTTATCGTGGATTTTCTGTCACATGCAACGATAGTAGGTTTCATGGCAGGAGCAGCCACTGTAGTATGCCTGCAACAGCTAAAAGGGATTCTTGGGCTTGACCATTTCACTCACGCTACCGACCTTGTCTCAGTCATGCGTTCTGTCTTCAGCCAGACTCATCAGGTTTTAGCTCCTTCTGCCACTAACGGACACATAATTATGTCCATAATATATCTGTTAAGTTTTAACGAACCAAGTTCTGTTGCTGCAGTGGAGATGGGAAAGTGTTGTTCTGGGCATATGCTTCCTTTTCTTCCTCCTCCTCACCAGATACTTCGTAAGATATTAAACTCAATGTTAAGGCACATTCCTATTGAATTGATCGAATTACAGTCTCATCTCAACTTCCAAATATTCTGTATTCATTGCTAAAAGTTGCCACTAGAGCCAACAACCATAGAGCAATCATGCATAAAAGGACTGGTCATTTTAATTTTATTATTTAAGACTTTATTCCTGTTTTAAGGAAGGCCACATCACTATGTTCGTATTAGGTGTTACTCGATTTCTTTTTCTCATCTTCTTCAATAATCAACATAATGGATAGGAATTTGGAGGTCTCCCTTCTAGTTCATACTCGAGTTCTAATCAGACCTGCTCCCACCTACCTGGGCCATCTTGAAAACAGTACATGAATATATGTAAAATATGCTGGATGAATCTACCGCGTCAACTTTCTGCCCTGAGTTTCAACTCATAAAGATACTGCAGGGGAAAAAGAAAAACCCTAACTTTTAGAGACTTGCCTAATCAGAAGAATTTCTTTGCTCGTGCCATTTTAATATACGATCACGGAGCCAACTTACAACGGGTTTTACTGTGACGATGACAGCTGTAACATAAAGTTATGATTCGAAAGTGATTAGGATAATTGTTAATGCCAATAATTGAATGTTGGGTACGTGCAGAGCAAGAGACGACCAAAGTTCTTTTGGATTTCAGCGTTGGCGCCTCTGACGTCAGTCATATTGGGAAGCCTTCTGGTTTATCTCACGCACGCCGAGAAACATGGAGTTCAAGTGGTGAGCTTTCCAATGCATCTGTACTTACTTCTCTTCCAGTTCTTTTTATTGGTAAATTTTAAAAGGAAAACAGCTTCATCTCTTAGCCTTTTCTTCTTAACTAGACTGAACTCAAACTTTTAAATAATACTCTTTCCTCCTGTTTAAAGTAATTTTCGTTTTAAAAAGATTTTAATTTTAAAATAAGTATTGTTTACGATTTTTATGTATGTCTATAATTTTATTTTCAAAATTATTCTTTAATTTTTCTCACAACTTAATTATGCAGATTACATTTTCAAGACAATTTAACATGCAATTAATAAGAGTATATCAAATATTTCGCTAATTTTTTTAATAAATATGCATCTCTCTAAAACGACACTTATTTTAAATAAAAGAGAGTAGTTAATTAAACTCGAATTAACTTTACTTTTATTTTGTAAGTTTGAAATTAACTACGAACACTTAGGAATTGGACCGTCACACAACACAACAAAAGAAGAAATGCATTTGAAGTGAGACCAGGAGTCTCTAGATCTCAAAGTCCAAATAATTATCAACTATGGGACCCTTTTCTAACAATTATAGACTGATGTGGACCCCATTATCTCCCCAACTCCCAAGAGCTTGCCTGCCCAGTCAGTTGATGAAGTTGAGTAATAATTACTAAATTATATTTATTTAATGAATGCAGATAGGACATTTGAAGAAAGGGATAAATCCACCGTCGTACGCGGATCTCGTGTTTGTGTCGCCATATCTAACCACGGCTATGAAAACTGGAATCATCACTGGGGTCATAGCTCTGGCGGTAAGATATGTCACGCTGCAAATTTGTATAACTTCTCATGTTCTTGTGGAACATGTGACGCAGCAGACGCTACCACTTACATGTTAAATGCTTGTCTTTATCGATGAATTATACAACAACGCTTGTCTTTATCCATCAATGTATTACATTACAGGAAGGAATAGCAGTAGGAAGAAGCTTTGCCATGTTCAAGAGTTACCATATTGATGGCAACAAAGAGATGATTGCTATTGGGACCATGAACATCGTTGGCTCCTGCACTTCTTGCTACCTCACCACCGGTAATTATCAAATGCTAAGTTGACTAAATTTAACAGCTTTCTGATAATTCCTCTTGACCATCTTTTGTTTGCTGAAAATCCAGGACCCTTTTCGCGATCGGCGGTGAACTTCAATGCTGGGTGCAAGACGGCAGTATCAAACATTGTAATGGCCTTGGCTGTGATGGTCACATTGTTGTTCTTAACGCCTCTGTTCCATTACACTCCTCTGGTTGTTTTGTCTTCGATCATTATCTCGGCCATGCTCGGCCTCATAGATTATGAAGCTGCAATTCATCTCTGGAATGTCGACAAGTTTGACTTCCTCGTCTGCATTGGTGCCTACGTTGGTGTGGTGTTTGGCAGTGTTGAGATCGGCCTGGTTATAGCGGTATGAGCTAATTATCATGTCTGAAAATTACCCACCAACTAATGCAGGCATAACCAATAATTAACTTTCACCACATTGCAGGTGGCTATTTCCTTGCTAAGGGTACTTCTGTTTGTGGCAAGACCAAGAACATTTGTCCTTGGAAACCTTCCGAACTCAATGATCTACAGAAATGTGGAACAATATCCCAATGCTAGAAATGTTGCTGGAATTCTGGTACTTGAGATTGATGCCCCCATTTACTTCGCCAATTCAAACTATCTAAGAGAAAGGTATGCTCATACATACATTACCAGTATAAGGTGATACGATGTTTGAATTGCAGTCAATTGATATCTCGTTCGTGTAACAATCAATAGGATATCCAGGTGGATTGACGAGGAGGAAGACAGGTTAAAATCATCAGGGGAAAGCAGCCTTCAGTACGTTATACTGGACATGGGAGGTGGGTAATTTGCTTCTCGCAGATCTTGCATACCTTGACTTAGTCATCATAGAACTTTTAGAAAACTCAATTCAACTTTTATATTCGTGATTGAACAGCTGTTGGTAACATTGACACGAGCGGCATAAGCATGCTTGAGGAAGTTAAAAAGTTCATTGACAGAAGAGGACTTAAGGTATTTTATTCGGTCATTTTTGAGAAGAAGCTCTACTTTTGGGTATATGTTCTAATGCTATTTTCTTGTATTCACACAGCTAGTGTTGGCCAACCCTGGAGCTGAGGTGATGAAGAAGCTTAATAAGTCCAAATACATCGAGAAAATAGGGCAGGAATGGATATTTTTGACAGTTGGGGAAGCTGTGGGAGCCTGCAACTTCACGCTTCACACATACAAACCGAACTCTTCGAAAGATGAACAACCTGACGAATATAACCAAGTCTAAGTTGTACAATGAACAAGATTATTTTCGCATACGTGATAGACAGATGGGTAGTGGTGTGAGTAACGCATTCAGAATGTGTTGAGCGCCAAGTCAAAAAGAAACTACACACAGTTTCAAGCTTGATGCTAATTAAAGCTAAAGTTGGAGGCTTTTTTTTAACCTTCCGGCAATCTATGTTGTACCATATCTGTGTATTGTACCAGTTTACGTGACAAGTGATCAATAGGCTTGTTGGAGCTCCATCGTTCCACGATTTTAATCAATTCTCGTACCAGACAAATCCAAAATCGTAGGAAATAGAGAATATTTGGTAAGGATGTCAATCATAAATAATCTTTTTCGATAACATTTTAAAGATAAATCTTAAATGCATAATTGATGGGGAGGAATTAACCTTATTTTGTCCCTTATTAAGCAATTTTAAGTACGAAAAGCAACTTACAGTGGCGACAATTTTTATCAAAAGACAAGGAAAATACGAAGAATACGTCAAGAGATTCGATAGATATCAACTTCTAATCTAATTTTTCAAAATGATTAATTAGAAGAAAATGAAAGATTTAGATTTAGATTTAGATTTAAAATTATAATTTTTGTTTCGATTAGTTCTTCTGCATATTTATCTTTGGTTTTATTTTTTATGATTAGAATTATAAAATCATGCATGTTTAATTATTGTATAAGTGTGATGAATCCTAAGTCGTGATAACAATATGATTTAATCTTTTATTCAATGTAATTATATGGATTGATTTATTTTGATTCAATTATGTGTTTTATTATTGTTCTAATATATCAGGAATATTAGTGCATGATTTGATTTTATATGATTAAGATTGAGAAATTCTCTTGTATGAATAAATCTATCATAATTGAAAGGAGTTGCATGCAAATTTAGAAATAAGTCATTATAAATTTTCTGGATTAGGGTCAAACGTAATACCATAATTCACAAATTGGTAATGTGATCCTGGGGTTTTAACTAGAAAAATTTCTATTAATCAATTGATGGATTAGTTGTCAATAGTCTTGAAAAAGATATTAATATATGATAGGAATTTTCAAGATTCAATAGTCAATAATATAATTCCATGATAAAAGGTTAATTAATAAGGATTCTAAGGGGGATTTATTATATGTAGACACTATTATTTAATATTGATTCTCCTTAGTATTTTCCTTGTTCTGCATTCAATATTATTTCAATTCTTAGTTTATTTTTTAATTTTAATTTTAATTAAAATTCATAATCTAATTCATATGTTAGATAATAGAAAAAGGATAATTACTATTACTTACAGTCTTTGTGGGATTAACCCGTGTATGCTTGTGCAAGCTATATTTACATTGTGCACTTGTAGCATTTGTAATGTTGATATAGAACATATCAATCAAGTTTTTTTTAATAAATACTTAATTAACTATAATTATATGCCCATATTTAATGTATTTTGCTTTATATTTACTACTTTAATATTATTTTTGCTACTTGATACACTCCAAGTGTATTTATAGGTAATAATTGCTTTCTTAGACTAAAAGGAGATGAATTCGAATGAAACCATGACCTGGAATGAAGAATTGGAGCAATTTGAAGATACATGGCCTTGTACAGTAATTGTGTAAGTATTTGTAAAGGTATGAAGAGTGAAAAGTTTTGGTTCTGGTAGTGTAGAGTTACACACCCATGTATGTTGATATACACAACCATGTATGTTGCCTGTGTAAGTCTTTGTAATTATGTGAAATTGCAAATTCAAGTGTTTTTGGAGATGTACACTCACTCACATGCTAGTGTATATTGACCGTGTATAACTCAAAAACCCTAGTTTTTATTATAAAAGGATGTGAGTGGAGGCAAAATAAAGAGAGTCAAGTTATTAAGCAATTTTAAGTCATAAGTAACCTAGAGAGGGACAATTCTGATCAAAGGACAAGGAAAACACGCAAATAACACTACAAGAAAGTATTGGAATGGGGACGGAAATTTACAGACAGAATTATATCGACGGTCTATCAGTGAATGTGATCGTCTACGAATTAAAAAACTAACGAAAACGATGTCGTTTTGAAGTTAACCAAAACGACGTCGTTTTGGTTAACGTTTTAATCCCTCGGATCTCCTTCCTCCTTCCCATTTCGCGCTCGAAGCTTCCTTCTTCTGCTTTTCTTATCCGATGACAAATCTTCCTCCATTGCCGTCGTTGGTAATGTCCGACTGCTGTGTTTCCGGTTCACCCATCCTCGCCGGCGATGTCCTCTTCTCCGATGGTTCCATCCGAAGGTAAGGTCGTTGGCTTCCTCTTCTTCCCCCACCGATGAGCATTAATTAGTTTTAGGTTAATATTAATTTGTTGTTTGATTTAAATTGTTAGTTAGTGAATGTGAA
>JANITW010000010.1:2887609-2902289 GCA_027564335.1 Erythroxylum williamsii | reverse complement strand
ATGTAATTAAAGATGTAGAAGGCAATAAAGTATTTAAAGTTCAAATAAGATACAAAAGATTTGCTTTGAAGTTGTTGGAAGAGCAGTAGTTCTAATACGTAAGGAAGATAATAATAAAGTGCTTTTCCATAAGAGATTGATGCATTTTTCACTGTGTTTCTCTCCTTTTTGTGAAAAAGAACCATATTATAAAAGGCTTGCTTGAATTAGAGGATAAGCTTCCCACATGGGTTAGTTGGCAATATAGGAAGTAGGTAAGGCTTCCTTTTCTATGAAAATAGGCTTAGAGAGCTATATGTTGTAATTAGTACACACACGAAGATCTAAAAAAATATCATCATTAAATGAAAGTAAGTATAGTATTGCTTTTGATGATGTGACAAGAATGTGATGAATTTACTTCATTAAACTTAAAAATGATGTTACTAACATCTTTTGGAAGTTTAAAGCTTATATAAAAATTCAAGTGATGTAAAAGCAAATGATGATCTAATAAGGAAATTCAATATACCTCTAAAAGACTTAACAAGTTTAATGAAAATATAGGCATTGAGCATTAGTTCAATGCACCTTACGCTCCTCAATATAGTGGATTTATGGAGAGGAAAAATAAGATTACGGAGATAAACAAATGCTTATTTCATAACAAGGTTACCAAAGAAATTCAAGGCGAAGGCTGTGTCAGCATATTCAGTTCTTGATTAAGTTAAATAGTTTGTTAGTTAACGATAGTTAGTCTATAGCAGTTAGCAGTTACTAGTTTTCTGTTACAAGTTAGCAGAGTTAGTTTTTCTCTTTTCTTAAGCTGTCAATTTGTATATAAACACCGTGACTAATCAATGGAAGTAAGGTAGAAAATTCGCAATATTCCTTTTCTACAGGCTGCAATTACATTAACCTTTTTCTAACCAAATTTTCAATAAAAAATATGTAGAAAAAGACTATTTAAAATATGGTACGATTATAAAACAAGGATCCTTAATATGAGAACATTTGGTTACTTATGTTTTTCTTACATTCCTCAAGTTAAGAGAGACCAATTAGATTAGAAAAAAGGGCATAACCCTAAATTTTTTTAAGCTATAACTCAATTTCAAAGGCCTATAAGATCTATTCACCAAAAAGCAACAAAGTGGTTTTTAGTAAGTATGGCTAATTTCTTAAGTCAGAAGGTAAGAGCTTGGAGAATGACAATAAGCTCGATTTCTAAGGGGCGAATGATATTGTTGACGAATAACCTGTTAGGAGAACTAGATCATTATTCTACATTTATTAAAGTTGTAATCTTATTGCAATGGAACCTATAAGGTACGAAGAAGCTGTAACATATGAGAAATAAATAGTTCCAATAAAAGAAGAGCTTAATATGATTAAAAAGAACCAAACATGGGAGTTAGTGGACATACCTGAAGAAAACTATAGAAGGCAAATAAGCTTATAGTACCAAGTTCAACTTTGATGGTAATGGGAACAATTAAAGGCAAGGCTTGTTTTCAAGGGATACGCTCAAATATTTGGAATAGAATTTTCTAAAACATTTGCCCACTTGCCATATTAGATTCTCCAAGGATATTGTTGACTCTTATTGTCAAAAAGGCTCTCAATGGAAGCAGGAGAAGGTATATCTATTAAAGAAGGTATTATATAACCCAGTGGGTTGGTATAGGTGGCACATACCTTTATCACTTAATCAAATAGTAGGGAGTTCAATCCCCACCTTAAAGAATGCAGCAAACTCCTGAGCCAACTGTAGCCCTCCTTGATTTAAGATGCTCCCGCAACGAAGGGAATCCTTTTAAGAAAAAGGTGTTGTATGCTTTAAAATGGACACTAAGGGCATGCTATAACAAGTTCCATACACATTTGGTAAACTTAGGTCTTAAAAAGTGTACAAGTGTATACTTAATATATCAAGAAGTTTGACGGTGAAATGATTGTGATATCTTTGTATAGTGATGATATACTTGTTATGAATATATCATTCTTTGGTATGATATTATTCTTTAGTATGCACGTACAATAATAGCAAAATGAAATATGCGTATGCCAACAAAAACAGGCAAAGAAATCATCAAGAAGCAAATATGTAACTATACATATCGAGAATAAGTGTGTTTGATTTGTCCGTGACTGTAACCATTTTATCATAATATTAATTTTTATTACTTAATTACTCATATTTTAATTTTAATTTGAATTTTGACTATCCTGTCCTGTCCTGTGTAATTAGACTTTCACAAACAAAAATTCTTGTTCGCCTTCTTCTTGCATTTGCTGTTTGTTCTTAAAACCCAACTCAACATCTAATTACGTGATTTATGTCTATGAAAAATAAAAATAAAAATCAGTCGTAAGCAATGTAAATGACAATCTACTCAAGATATACTGTTTGGAGCCGAGTTGGAAGGGAAGGGGATGACTTGTGTGTAGGGTGAGATGGCTCCGACGAAGAAATCGAAGAAAGGCAAAAAGGTTTCAAAGAAATTGAAGAAACAGAAGAAGCATGGCAAACCCGCGACCACTGTGCTTCCAATCGACCCCAAAGCCTCTGATTCGGATTGGTGGGATAGTTTCTGGCTCAAGAATTCTTCTTCTCCAGGTTCCTTTTCCTTTTTTTTTCCCCCCCTCTTTTTCGCTGTCACTTGCTCACCTTTTCTGTGAAATTGTTTGAAATTTATAAACTAATTTCGTGCTTGTGAATCTGGGTTCTTTCTATTTTCAATTGGTGTGTAGAAATAGAATGCACTGGGATTTGCTTTACATAGCCTACATTGTTGTGAAATGTTCAAGAATATGCGTTTATGTCATAGGCGATGCCAGATTTCGTAAAGTTTTCAATTACTAGTGGACTTGTATTCGGATTTGGAATTTGACATTGTAGATTTTCCGGTGCCATCTGATGAAGAAGAAGGGTTCAAATACTTCTTCAGGGTTTCAAGAAAGACTTTTGAATACATTTGTTCTCTTGTAAGAGAAGATCTGATATCAAGACCACCCTCTGGGCTCATCAACATTGAAGGAAGGTTTCTTAGTGTTGAAAAACAGGTTGCAATAGCCCTCAGACGGCTAGCTTCCGGCAAGTCTCAGGTCTCAGTTGGGGCTGCCTTTGGGGTCGGCCAGTCAACTGTCTCTCAAGTGACTTGGAGATTCATTGAATCTTTAGAAGAACGTGCCAAGCACCATCTCAAGTGGCCTGATTCAAGTAGAATGGAGGAAATAAAGTCCAAGTTTGAAGCCACATTTGGGTTGCCAAATTGTTGTGGAGCTATTGATTCAACTCACATCACAATGACACTTCCAGCTGTTCAAACCTCGGATGATTGGTGTGACCAAGAGAAGAATTACAGCATGTTCTTGCAGGGGATTGTTGACCATGAGATGAGGTTTCTCGATATTGTGACTGGTTGGCCTGGAGGCATGACAGTGTCGAGACTCCTCAAATGTTCTGGATTTTTCAAGCTTTGTGAGAATGGGAAACGTCTGAATGGAACTTTGAGGACTTTAGCTGAAGGGGTGGAGATCAGGGAGTATATTGTTGGTGGCATCGGCTATCCTCTTCTTCCATGGCTCATAACACCCGATAGAGGTGATGAACTTTGTGATTCCTTGATCAGTTTCAATTCTATGCACGAGTCTGCCAGGTTGCTAGCAGTGAGGTCATTTTTACAATTAAAGGGTAGCTGGAGAATTCTTAATAAGGTCATGTGGAGACCTGATAAGCGGAAACTACCAAGCATTATCTTGGTATGCTGTTTGCTCCAGAATATTATGATTGATAGTGGAGATCAACTGCATCCTGATGTTGCTCTGTCCGGCCATCACGATTGCGGCTATGGAGAACAGTGTTGTAAGCAGGTTGATCCACTGGGGAAAACCACAAGGGAGAACCTAGCGGTATACTCAAAACAGAAGTCTGTTGAATTAGTAAATCCCTCCAAATTCCAGAGCTTGTAGTTGAAGAATCCTTAATCAGGTCCTAAGTGAATTTTGTGGGGGATGTGCCTCATGTAAATTTAAGAACGGATGTCTGACTAATACATCATTCATTCTGATCTCAGACAACGTCTGTTGAAGTTGTTGCTTGTATTTTCTCAACACCTTTGATACTGGTGATTTACAAAGGCGCTGCTCGTCAGTCTCTTAATCTTTGTAGTTAGAGAAGCATGGCTGGACTTCATATTTGAAAGCAGAAATTGTACAGTAGAAGCATTTTCTCATAAACTAAGAAACTTTCTTTAGGTATGGAAGGTAACCAGAGTACAAGAGGGTTTGGTTGTGTCAAAGCTTTGGCCTTCTGGCCGTCTTAATTGTTAAACCACCTGGTATCTTTCATTGCCACCTCTACAATATGAAACAAGCAATTTTAACCCACCCGTAGGATGGCCTAGGACGTGTTTCTAGACATGTTTTAATAGAATCTGTAAAGAAAAATGAAATGGAAACAAACCCATAAGCAAATGCCCTCTTGGAGCAACTTCTCGAAGTTTAGATGGAGCCTGAAATGTACAGCAGGATCTGTAGATCTACCGAAAATTTCTAGGAAAGGGAGTTTATGCACAAAGCAACTGAAAAAGTCTCAAAAGTAGGTATTTAGAAACTACGAATATATGGATTAAACTATAATCGTCTCAATCGCTGGTTGGTGGTTGCACGCACGAACAGAAGTGCCCCTTCTTTCGTTTCTGGCTTGTTCTTGTCCCGCCGTAGAGATAGTCTCGCAGCAGAACTCTGGTTTTTCTCTCAATTATTCTGGTTTTCCCACTGCTTTTGTTTTCGTCATCAAGTTTCAGTAGCAGAAACTGCAATTTCTGAACCTCTAACTGCAATCTCCCAATTTTTTCTGACACCCTTCTCGCCTGTTCTGAAACTTTTCTCCTCCCGGTTGTAGCATTCTCATCTGGAGCTGAACTTGTTTCCTCATTGAAGGATATTGAATTGTTGTCTTCAATGCTCTTAATTAATTTGCGATTAAACTCGAACAATCTCATGATGGTCTCCTCCGACTCTTCTAACTGTTCCTTCAAACTGTCGAATTCAAAGCCTTTGCCTTTTTTGCTTTTCTCTGTAATCTCCAACTTCCTCCTCAAATCATGCACAGTAATTTGAAGGTTTGCTAACTTTTGAGCATCAGAATCTAGTCTTTCCAGTACTTTCCTCTCACTTGTTTCTTGAAAAGATCCGGAGAATCGTTTGGAAATCTCCAATTTGTCAACATTTACCTCCTTCTCAACCAGAGAATCGGATGAGGGATGCCGTCTACTGTGGTTCTTCCCATTCGGTGAACTGATCGCTTTCTGGGACTTCCCGACAGTCAGGCCGATGTTGCCATTCTTGTTGGTAGCTTCCCATATTTCAAGCATCTGATTATCGGCTTCTTTTCTGCTGATTCCATGGGGAGAGCAATCGGATATCTGATCAAGGATTATGTCTTTAGTCATCACTTCCTCTTCAGAGATTTCGTGCTTTTGTTTTCGTGTCCTGAGATGATCGAGAACTACAGATTCCAGTTCCTCAACCTCTGGTCTTGGATTAGCATGCTTGCCTTTCGAACTACCTTGCCTGTGCAAGCTGCTTCTTGATTTCAACTTTTCAATCTGTCTCATTGCAGCCTCCAGTTTGGAGTTAACATTTATGTTCTCCACCATTAGATGTCTCTCCTTTTCCATTACTGCGTTCTCTATTGCTCTGATCTTCATTTGCATTTCCTGCAAGGCCAGTAATCCACCACCGAGCATTGCATTCTCTCCTTCGCTCAATTGTTGACACCAGTCAGTATGAACGATCGTTGTGTCATCCTGCAAGTGATGGACTTTAGAGGATACCCAATAGTGGATGCAAGGAATTGAGGGAAGAAAATGATAATAGTCATTTCAAGAAAGCAATCCTACGAATGTCCAAGACGGTTAA
This sequence comes from Erythroxylum williamsii, assembly GCA_027564335.1. NCBI lineage: Eukaryota > Viridiplantae > Streptophyta > Magnoliopsida > Malpighiales > Erythroxylaceae > Erythroxylum > Erythroxylum williamsii. The sequence goes on along the minus strand of JANITW010000010.1, from coordinate 2,896,382 downwards.
CAGAAAGCATACTTATAAAGAAAGGACAGATTCTTGACGAAAAAATGGATGTTTGAATGAAGTCTTCGGAGTTCTTAGGTAAGATTAAAAAAAAAAAATCCCAAGTGACTGATTATGCTACTCCACATAACCGAAAATAATAATAATAAATAAAAAAGGTGGAGGTACTACTCTTTAACTGGCAGTTGGAGATTTAGACTAGCTAAAGAATCTCAGTATTGATGCAGATTGGAAGTATATATAAAAGTGAGCAACCACCTTCTCATCGTTGCCGTTGGCTTGGGCACAGTTTTCATGAGGAAGAGTGTGACTTTCTAATGAAGTAACGCTATCCCTCAAAGAATTGAAAACTGGGATAATGGCGGTCATGTGAGCTGTATGTCCTTCATTTACACCTTCAAGGGTACGTACTGTTTCCTTCAGCTGGTCAATCTCCATAGTTCTTGAGCAGTCCCTATCTTGGTTGAGCTCACATGCTTTAACAAGCTCACGAACCTTTTCTTCCAAAATTGCTTCTGTCACAGCAGATATCTGCAGTTCACCGAACAATGCAGTAGCCTGAGACTCCCACTCTTTGAGCTCATCTCTTTCCTTTCGCAGTTCATGATTCAAATTGTCCTCCCTACTTTTAGTTACCACATATTCTTCATGCAATTTACATAGCTCAATCTCTAATTTCTTATTTTCTTCATGGATGCACACCACCTCCCTACTCTGCTCGTCATAATGTCTAGATAATGTCAGCAATTGTCTTTCTTGATCTGCTCGAATGACCTCAACCTCACCACATTTGCACTTCAGATTCTCTACCATTTTTTGCAGTGCCGCATTCTCATTCTCCACAGAAGAAAGCTTCTCTAACTTGCTTTCCATTATCTCTACTTTCCGCTTTAGGTCATAATTCGTATAATTGAGTTCATCCAGATTTCCTATCAGCTTCTCAACTTCCAGTGACTTTCGAATGATGATATCTCTAAGAAGGGAAGAATGGATACCCTGAGATACCGATTCACAAAAAGAAGCACAGATTTCCTCTTCTAGGTTACACTTTTCTGCCTTCAAGGTTGAGAGTGAATGCATCAACAATCTCTGCTCAGAAAGCATCTTGGAATTCTCTTCTAGCATGTTTTTATGACTCAGTTCTGAGTCCAAAAGCTGTCCCCGTAGATTCTTTAACTTATCCCTCAAAACGTCCTCTTTGTTTTGCCCCTCTGTAACTTTCACCTGCAAACCTGCATTCAACTCTACAAGTTTTTGGCTCTCACCCTGCAAAACCAACTGCTGCTCCATCCTGCTAGTGAGCTCCTGATCAAGAATGTCTTTAGCTGTCACAAGATTAGCAACCTCTATTTGCAGTTCCCCAAGTAGGGAAACAAGAACAGAATTCTCAATTACCAGCTGCTCATTTCTGACAAGCAACTCTTCTGTTTCTTCAATCTTGTCAACCACATAGTTCAGGAGATCTTGCTCCGCCTTACCTTCATACCACTGGTTTGCACCAGGTTCAAGCATCCTTATCACTCGGTAAAGACCCATCTTCAATGTTTTAATTTGGTCAAACAAAGACTGCACTTTGGCTTTTTGGGCTGTTTTTTCAGATTCCAGTTCAGAAATCAGTTTGTCTGACAGTTTAGATGCCTCTAGTAGTTTCTGATATTGAAGCAAGAGGGAGATGTTCTTTTCTTCCATATCCCGTACCCACCTTTGCAAGATAAAAATCTCAATCTGAGAATTAACACCTCTCTCCACTTCATCCTCGTACTTTTTTATTCTATGATGAACTTCTTCTTCTAGTAAGCAGATCTTTGATGCCATGCTAGCCAGCTGGGAATCACTGAACTGGGCAAGACTAGCATATTCTTTCTTCTGAGCATCAAGAGAAACCCGTAGCTCTTGTACTTCATCAAGTATTGCATCTTTATCTTTCTCCAGATTATAGTAGTTATCTGTTAACTCTCTGAAAATTTTCTCCGAATCCTCCAGTCTTTTCTGAGTACTGTCCAACTCAGATGTCAAGCTTCCTTTGGCAATAACCAGGTCAGACTTCTCATTCTGCATCGCCTTATACAATTCCTCCAAGCTCTTTAATTTCAATCTCAAGCTTTCAAGCTCAGCATTTGCATCAAGAAGGGAATTCTCCAGAAAAAGGTTCTTCTCCATGACTTTCTCCAGATGCTCAGTTGCAACCAGCAATTGTGAGACCAGCGTTGTCTTCTCAGAAGCAAGAGCTTCTTTATCTGCCAGGAGAAATTGATAGGATTCTTCTAAACTCTTCAACTTTTTCCTAAGCTCCTCTAGCTCGACATTTAGATCTGACAAGGAATTTTCCAGAACTGCATTTTTAGCAATAAGTTTCTCCATGTTCTCAAGCTTCTCCAGAAGTGCTTCATTTTCACTTCTCTCTTTCTCAAGATCCCCTTTCAATTTCGTGTTCTCCTCTTGCAAATTCTTCACAGAAGACCCAAAACTCTCTGAACTGTAGCCAATTGATTCCACCTGATTCATGACAGCCAGATGTTTCTTGTTAAGTTCATTTATTTCCTCTTTTAAACAGTATATTTCTTGCTGAAGAGCATTTCTTTGGTCCACCCGTAGCTCTACTTCAGCTTCAAGTTTTCCTATTGTTTCCCGCAAGCTTGAAACCTCACCTTGCAAATTTTGTATCGTCAAAGTTGAAGATAAATTGACTTCACTCAAGCCCTTATTCTCCACCTTGACCTGCGCCAGTTCATTCTGTAGAATATGATTACGAGTTTCCAGGCCCTCTGAAATCTGAGCCCTATTCTGGAGCTCTATGGCCATAGACCTCAGTTCTTTCTGTGACTGGGAATGCAAAGGTTGCAGAGTTTGAAAAGCAGTTTCAGCCTCCACAAACCGCAGATGCTCTTCTTGCATGCAAGTCCAAAGTCTTCCCATCTCCTTCTGTTTCTCCGTAAGTTCCTCAGTTTGAGCAGCCACTCGTTGTGATATAGACTCCAATTCTGAGTGCATAGTTTGGTTTGATGTTTCCAACAAAAGACACCTCTCTTCAGCACCCTTGAACTTAGCAACTCCATTATCTAGCTCAGATTTGAGCCGTCCAACCTCCTCCTCAGCACAAGCAAGTTTATGCTCCAGAAGTGAAATTCTTTCCAGGCACTGCTCGTATTGAGCAGAAGCAGTTTCCTTCTGATTTATTAGCTCGGCTAATGCTTGCTTCAGAATTTCAATTTCCCTTTCAGCCTCTTCAGCATGCTCATAAGACCTCTTTGCCTCTTCCTCAGCAAGTCTTAATTTCTCCCTCAGATCAGATATCATATCCAGAGATTGCTTGAGCTGTAGAAGAGCGGCGTCTTTTTCAGATTCTAATCTAGTTATGTCTTCCTTTAGTGATTGTGTTTCAGTTTCAGCCTCACTTGCACGCTCAGTAAGTTCCCCTGCATCCTTCTGGGCAATGGAGACGCTATTCTCAAGATTTGCTATTTTATCCAAACACTGCTGGTATTGAAGATAACTAGCTTCCCTTTCAGCCTCTACCTTGCCAAGCGCTAACTTCAAAGTTTGTACTTCTGATTCAGCTTTGCTAGCCCGATCATTAAGGTCAATGGAATCCTCTTTTGCACGAGAGACTTCTGACTCCAGTTTAGACAATCTCTCCAAACTTTCTTGATACTGAAGTAGACCAGCTTCCTTTTCAGCTTGTAGTTTAGCAAGAGCATTCTTCAGTGTTACAATTTCTTGCTCAGCTTTTCCCACCCGTTCAGACTCGGATGGAACTTGAGCCTTGAGATCATGGCTAACCTCCTCTGGATCAGAAAAGTTGAGTCCTTTTCTTACCCTTCCTTCAGCAAACCTTGAATGGTTCACCACTTGTCCAGACCCCAAACTATCACTGAGCTGTCTCAAACCCTTTCTGCCAGCACCAGTATCAGATTCATCGGTAAAAGCTCCACTCCTCTTGGCGGTATGGAAAATTGATGATGACGACCCCAAAGCATCACTTTGCAACTCATCAGGGTCAACAAAAGCACGAATTGATGACAACTCAGGTGTACGGGGATCACCATCTGCCAAGGGACCTGTAGGTGATTCATCAGTAAGAACAAACGGAATTTGATTGGGAAATGCTTCTGCCATTGTCCGATGTGCCTGGCGTAGCACCCCAGTTGCATGATCATATCTTTCAGCCAATGCACGATAAGCCCTGTAGAATTCTTCAACCAATTTCATAAGCTCCGGTCTTTTTTTATAGTACATCTCTGCTCTCCGTGCAAATGAATCTGCATCTTCTTCAATGAGTTTGATCATTTGTTTCACTTTAGCATCCATATCTGTTCCGACAGAATAGAATCAGATCAAGGCATTAATGCAGAAACAAATAAAGAGAGAGACCGAAGAAGTTCCATCTCCAAATTTAGCACTAGAACGGTAGAACCTACTTCGAAATCACTGTCACTGAACATGACTTGTGAAACCATTATCAAAAAAAAATACTGGAAACTAAAACTGAGTCACGATACAGATATAGAAATTAGTTAATTTCCTTCACAATCTCAAAGTAGCAAGTACAATTTTGAAAAAAGTAAGGTAGTTGACACTGGTATTCACAATCTCTGATATCATTTAACTAGCACTCAAAGTTCATAACTACAAGACCGTCTTTCAGTAGCAACTCAAGTGAAGAGTAACTACTTTCTTAAACTGCTACAAGTCGCCCACATACAGAGTCCAACATGCGGAATTCACTTATAATCCCATTGCAAAGGCAGCATCTATAGGGTTATCTAAGAAGATAGACAATACTTGAAACAGAATAAAAACCAAGTTTCTACAATAAAACAGAACAATACCAGTAAGATTCTCCTGAAGCCATTTGGAGTTTTTTGGGCTGATGTGACTGTCCCACCACCAAGAGTACTTGCGTTTAGAATTTGCCTCCGAGACGGTTCCCATGGCCAAATCCAAGTAGAACACTGTCACTAAATTCCTTTAAACAAAGACGGATGACCCAACCAGAATGCGAGACGAAAACGGCAGTCAAGCGTGCAAAGATGGCCAAATATAAAGCTCCAAAGCCCGTCCTTTCAACAACCTCCAGAAACAAAACATTCCATAATTTAGCTTCCATATGTAAGATCATAATTCGCAATCAACTGAGATCAGACCTTAAGCTACCTGATCAGCGGTGAGTGGTCCAAGGATTAGGAATAAAGGATAACTGCTAACTCCAAAACAGGCAGCATGAACCTGATCGCGGAAACACCACAAAGCTGAAAAATTAAATAGAAGCAAATTAAGTTAGATCATCGAGTTTCATAGTTCAAAACATCAAAGAAAAAAAAAGAAAAAAATTGCTGCATGATCATATTTGAGAAATCATACAATTATCATGCACTAACGTGGAATTGAAGTGAAAGACTTCAAACAAACATTCCTTGAAAGCTCGTAGAGAAGGAAAAATAAAAGAGAGAGACATAGAAATGAAGAAAGAAGAAGACAACAACACCAAAAATCGAACACGAGAACAACAGAAACACAGGGCGGCTTTGAACATGTTGACTAACATAAAGAATAGACAGAGAATCTCACCGGAAAAAAAAAATGAACGCGGACGCTTTATGTTACTACTGATCAGCAGTTAGTGGAAAAGAACAGACAAGTTTGGCAGGTTTCACATATGCTATGGAGTTTCAACCCATGGTTGCTAGATCTCAGCTTGCGTCTGTGCGTCTCTTTATTTCTCTCTCCGGACGTTGCTTGCTTCTTAGGTACTGTTTGCTGATAGGGAAAGCATAACAAAAGTCCGGGCGAAGGAAAACCGAAAACAAAAACGTAAGTTTCTAGGAAAAACACCCAAGTGAGTGACTTTTTGCTGTTCTTTTCATTATATATATATATATATGTATACTGTCCTCGTGTTGGGGTGATTCTGGGAGATTTTGTTTATCCCTCCCTAATCCTATTCAATTGAGGAGTCTTAATTACGGCTTAACGAAATTACTAATCAGCCCTTGTTAATACCTATTTTAATCTTAATATTTATTGACCGATCGTTGAGAAAGATTTTGTTACCATTAAATTTGGTAATAAAATAAAAAATACATTTATAATTATTAAATTAAATGTGATACGGTGTAAGTAAGGAGTGAAGGGATGAAGAAAACAATTGACATGAATCCAACGGTAATGACGTTAAGACAGAAGAGTTGCTCAATTTAATGACTCCATTAAAACTCCATTTTTGGCCGTTGATTCCCAGTTACCCCTAAATTAAAGACAGAAACGGCCGGTGATCCTTGGTGTAAAGGCGAAATCCGATGATGGGTTTCGTACATCTATGTGTAGAATAAGGGCATCGTTATAAAGAATCTTGCAGGTGTAGGATGATATGATTGAGTTTGACACGGTGTACCGTCCACTTTAGAGTTAGAGGAAAAGGTTTGGGACTTGGGCGGTGGCCAGGACGGCTGTCATTCGTCAGTCCAGTCCACCAGAAGAAATCTGAAATCCTATTCCTATTTTCTGATATGCCCTACATAAAATATAGAGTTTAGATCCCCTGTTTAATATTATTATATTTTATTGTGTCCAATAAATCTTTATCATTTATTTATGTGAGTCTTATATAAGTCCTGCGTGAATTCCGCAAAATAAATGATTAAGATTTCATAAGACAGAATAAGACAAAGTAATATTAGACAGAAAATCTTTGTTCCAAAATATGAGTACTGTAATGCTCCGTTAGAAACTTAATCCTTCCCTTCCCATACGAAATCGTAAGATTAAGATATGCAGTTGCTATTTTGAATTCAAACACTATATATTCGAAATAAATAACTCATTCAATTAAAATATTTAAACATTATTGTCATATCTCTATGTTCAATTTTCGTGTGGGAATTCCTTAACTTTGTGAGATGGCCCACGTTTCTTGGGTGAGTGCAATAAAGCGTCACAGTTGATTAAAAGTGCCATAATTGGTCCATATGGTTCAATAATAGCTTTCGGTAAACAAATCTCATTTTTTAAATGTCCATACTTTTGTAAATGTAACAAAAAGTTTAGGACAACTCAAATTGATTTCAAAAGTCTAATTATGCAGGCAAGCATAAGCCCCTGGACTCTTCTAACGATGACGTTGATTGACATTGGTTTATTATTTAGAAGGGTAAGGCAGCTTGGAATATTGGGTTGGTGTAAGTGTAGGTGTACGATTTTGGATTTTGCCTTCAATTATCTGGCCCCGTGTCTTGATGACGTCCACAAGCTCAGAATGTCTTAGTCAGTATTAAACAGCCAGCACAGAGGTCGGTACTCGGTAGAGCTTGAATTAGTCTAAAGACACACAACGAGCAACTAATAGTAAGTCAACAGGAAAAGGGGATTAAAGTGCGTTTGGTTACTATCTTTAATAGCTACAGATAGGATAGATAGGATAGAATAAAACAGAAATTAGAGATAGGAAGATGTTTAGTTGTGGTTGACAGAACAGAGAAAACTGTCTCTGTCTTGAGAACAGAATATGTTTAATTGCAGGAGACAAAAAACAAATATAATGCAAATATGTAATTAATTGATAGTTATATTACGAACTATGTTTTAGGTGAAAAGTTAACAAATAATAATAATTATAAACTATTATGAAATATTAAATAATATTAGCCTATCAAAATAATAATAATAATAATAATAATAATAATAACAACAACAACAAAATTAATAGCAAGAACAAAATAGACACAAAATGTTCCATAATAATAAATATGAATTATTATAAAGACAAAATATACAATAATAGTAATAATAATAATAATAATAATAATAATGATACTTGATAATAGAAATTGTACATCTACATCTACGACTAATAATAATAATAATAATGAATTTGTCATAATAATAAAAATGCAAATTAAAAGATAACAATACTAGTATAATTAATAATATTGTGGTTTGTTAAAATAATATTGTGGTTTGTTATAAATGAAAAGGTAAAACTGATGAAATAATAAAGAACTAACAACAATATTAATAATAATAACAATAACAACAAAATTATAATACAAATAATTATAAGAATAATAATGATAATGATAATAAGAAATTAATTATAATAATATTGATAATAATATTACTAATAACAATAATAACAACAACAACAACAACAATAATAATAATAATAATAATAATAACAAAATGTATAATACTAATAATAATAAGATTAATAATGATAACAAAATGTGTAATAATAATAATAATACATCTACATTATACTACTATTACTAATAATGAATTCCAAATATATGTTAATAATAATAATAATAATTATTATTATAATAAATACAAAATGAAGCTTAATTGTAGCGCCCCCTTACCGTAGGCTACGCACCGGGACGCCCGTAGGTCATTCTGATACACAACCCACGTTAAGGGTGCACTACGATTCGATCATTTCTATAATCCACATGGCATCAATATAATTAAACCACAATATCAAAATCGCTAAATTTTAAAACCAAAAGATACTTCACATTTCATTTCTTAAAAACCATAAGTTCACAATTCAGTCATATTTACAATTGTACAAATCCAAAAAGGAACTACAATAGCTCCTAACTAAGTCATCCCCAAAAGATCCCAGCTGACCGACCTGTGAGCCATACTCCTCTCGTCGGAACTCACACAGCAGGAAAAGTCTTGCTAACTGGAGCTAGGAGTCAACTACTGCTGTCCTGAAAATAGATGCAATGTTGGGTGAGTGTTCGAACTCAGCAAGAAACCATCATCGATGGTC
>JANITW010000010.1:2843648-2859074 GCA_027564335.1 Erythroxylum williamsii | reverse complement strand
ATTAATTAATAAATTGATTATAAAAATTATTAAAATAAATTTAAAATTTGTTTATTTAAAATTTTTATTAAATTAAATTAATTTTTAATATTGTTAAAAACAGAATGGGGCAATACTGCTATTTAGAAAACTCCGGGGATCTTTATATAAATTCTGAAGTCGCGTAACAGCCACATCGCAAACTACTAGTTTGTGCTTGTTCAGTTCAACCACCCGACAGGGTCTCTGCTAGCCCATGGGACGTGCCCACATGTCGTCGTTGATGACTGATTTGCTCCGACATTCGGGCGGTGTCGCTGTCATTGATGGCGGCCTGGCGACCGAGCTGGAACGCCACGGTGCTGACCTCAACGATCCTCTCTGGAGCGCCAAGTGTCTCCTCACCTCTCCTCATCTCGTCCGCGCGGTATTGTACCCATCTCACCGTTGACTTCCGATTTACGTTCTAAATGATTCGGTTTCTGTTTTATTTTTGGTTATTTAATACTGAGAATGTACTTCGTGTGCTCTCTTTAGATCTTGTTCTGTTAATTTCGAACTAAATGTTGCGTCGTTAATGTCAAAAAGAACTAGGTATTTCGTTTCGTCTTTGTTAGATATGTTCCTCTGTGAAATGATAGTGGATTAGTCATTTGTGGACATTATATTGGTTTATCTACTGTCTTGTCTGGCAGTATAAGTTTGTTTTCGGTAGTAAGAACGGGCAAATCACTGAGATAGAGATCACCATCATTTGGAAAGTTTTTGTTCGGAGTTGGTGTTGGTTTATGTTCTTTGTGGAGTCGACTTTGTCAGTTTGTTTATGCGGTAATAATAGTCTGAATTTTGTTAAACCTAAATATTGGACAACTTGGATACTCTTTGATCTTGTTTGTCTGGAATAAATATATTTAGTGAATCTCTGAATTTGGGACCACTGTGATCTTTTATTGCAATATACGAGTAATGAGTTTTTTAATCTAAGCCAGGAACTTATATTCACCATCTCTCTCACTGTTCATCTCTACTCTTTGAAGTTTGGAAAGAGTGAAGGTGAGAGGAAATCATTTCCCCATAGTTTATTCCATAACCCAATTTTATTTTAGTTGGCTTAGTAAATGAAATATTGATGGTTCATATTAGAAAGGGCTTGCTTGATTAAGTGGACAGAACTTCTTTCTGGGCCACTGGATAAAAATTTATGATTATTTTTAGAAGTGTAAGCAATTGAATGTCATCTAATAGAAGAAAAGACATGTTCGTGTTTTAGAAATGCTAGTTATAGTTCTATTTAAGGCATTTTTGGCAGGACCATTTTGTTCAGAAGTGGATAAAATGTGATTAAATTTATGGGAAAAGCTGTAACTGGGACCCAAACCCAAAAGATGTGATAGGTCCCAGTCAAAGCCAAGAACAATATTCTGCTTATGGTGAGAATAAACCACAAAAGTTTTTGATTGAAATAGCTTCCCCCCTTTCTACTGCACAACTCTTGAATTTAAATACAAATGAAGTAACTAACTCTTCCTAAACTTACTGCCATGTTTACTTGAAACTAACAACGTGGAAGTCTAACTACTGCACGACTAAAGTAGTGGGCACTTATTCAAAGTAAAATAATAACTAACAGATTTGACTAATTCCTAGTAACACCGGAAGAAAATCTCCATGCAATCAGTCCATAAATCTTGGATTCTTCATGGGCACACCATTTGAACTTTGTGGCTTAACAAGATGTTAATAACGTTAATGGTTTAGTGACTTCTTTTTGAAGGGATAAAAGCATGCCTTCATGTTTCCTTTTGTTAAAAGTTTAGAATGTGAACTGCAATATATCTGCACATTTTTCTGGTTCTTTTGGTTCACAGGTACACCTTGACTATCTTGAAGCTGGTGCAGATATCATTATCACAGCATCTTATCAGGTATGATTCTCTTTGACCGCCATCAACTGCCTCTGCCCACCCAAAAGAGAAATAAAATGCACCTTCATGCTTGCCCTCTCTCTTTCTCTATATGTATGAAATTGACACTCATGTTCAATTCAATATAAATAGGCCACAATTCAGGGTTTTGAGGCTAAAGGCTTTTCTACTGAAGAAAGTGAAGCCTTGCTTAAGAAAAGCGTAGAGATTGCATGTGATGCACGGGTTATTTACTATGAAAGATGTAAAGAAGGTTCCCTTGATGGTAATAACAACGGTCGGGTTCTAAAACTACGCTCCATTCTAGTTGCAGCTTCTGTTGGCAGCTACGGAGCTTATTTGGCTGATGGATCAGAGTACAGGTGAGCCAACCTCTTATTAAAATTTGTACACTGATTCTATTGCTCACATTTCTGTGTGCATTAAGCAGCTAGAAATCCTTTCTTTTGTTTATGAAATATCTTCGGGAAGTTCTATGCATGGTTTATTGTTCCTTATAGTATCTAAAGCACCAGAATATTACTTTCAACAGGAATTGTACTGATCATAACGATAAGGACTTTAGGAGAGCTACACCCCAAAAGCTAGCTTATGAGGATAGAGAGCCCAGATTCTTTATAAATCCCATATCAATTTTGTGTTTAATCAATATGGGATTCAAGTCCCATACCTTGCAATTAGATCAAACTGTAACACATAACGGGGTAGAGTATGACGATTATTAATTCTCCTTCCTTTCATTACTTTATGCCATTTACTGCCAAATTAAGCTTGAGGGCATCAGACTATTGTCGCATTTTTTTTCTGGAAAGGAGAATACAATATACTTGACTGCCTTCATCTCTTATTATGTTTCGTGTCTTTATTAGTGGGAACTACGGCGACAAAATTACCCTACAATACCTGAAGGATTTTCACCGGAGGAGGGTGAAGATCCTGGCAGAATCAGGGGCTGACCTCATAGCGTTTGAAACAATTCCAAACAAGATAGAAGCTCAGGTAATATGCAGGGTCTTTTCCACGTTGTAATATTTCATTTACTTTGGTTTTCCTAAACATTTTGTATCATTGAAGGCATAAGGAAAAGCATGCTTCAGTGCTAAAATTCTTGGTTATTTTGCTATGCTATACCTGGCTAGGAGTTTCTTCAATTATCGAACCAGGCACCTGCTTCATATTGATGTTTGGGTAATGCCAAATTGAGTTTGTTGGGGAAGGAAATTATATGAAATGCTGGATCGTAGGCTACCTATGTCCTACATGCTTGATTTGCTACTTATTTCTTGCAGGCTTATGCTGAGCTCTTAGAGGATGAAGGCATAACAATTCCTGCTTGGTTCTCCTTCAACTCTAAAGATGGTATCAACGTGGTTAGTGGCGATTCTTTAATCGAATGTGCCTCAATAGCTGAATCCTGCAAGAAAGTTGTAGCCGTGGGAATAAACTGCACACCTCCTAGATTTATTCAGGGACTGATATTGTCTATGAAGAAGGTACTCTTATGGTGGTTATTCAAACAGAATTTGTTGGTTTCTTTTTGTCCTTTTTGCGAATAGTTGAGGTTATGTTCTTATGGGTTTGGAAATGGTCCTATCTTGTTATGTTTGAAATTTATACATAAAAGATTCTTCAGGTGACTACCAAGCCGATTCTCATATATCCAAACAGTGGGGAGAGTTATGATGCTGAGCGAAAGGAGTGGGTGGTAAGTCCTTTTTTGCAGTGGAATAGATATTATTTTAAAATCAATGGAAGGCATTTTGAAAAAAGTATCCAGGTAGAACCCTTTAATAACTGACTCTGGAAATAGCAAGCAAAAACAGGTTTTAAGTTTTCAAAGAATCATATTGTACGGCAAAACTTGGTTGGATTGTCAACCGAAATGGGGAAATGAAGGCTAAGATATATATGGATTCCATTTGTTATTTATGTTAAACACAACCTTGAAACTTAATATATTGGCGTCCTTCTATACATGGCAAACTGATGTCTGTTTGCATTTGTTTCCGTTGCAGCAAAACAGCGGGGTGTCTGATGAAGATTTTGTTTCGTACGTAGATAAATGGTGTGAGGTTGGAGCTTCTCTGGTTGGAGGTTGTTGCCGAACTACTCCTAATACTATCAGAGCCATATGCAGGACTCTTCCACATAGATCTGTGGATCAATCTTGCTAATCACCAGTAACATGGAGATGCTACAATGACCAAAACATCCAGCAGAAAACATCTCGACTTCAAATACCAGGAAGCATCCGTGGTGTGCAAGATCCGCTTTTGACTTTGAAAGATCCAACTGACGACGTCAGACGTAGATGTCTCGCTTGTCTGGCATCCTTATCCTTGCTTACTTCTTCGTATTAATGTACCTCTGTAAGATTACCTTTGAAGTTAATGACAATCAGTTTCAGTCTGACAGTTTTGTAAGGTTGTGTTGGAAGTTCAATGATAGCTCCTCAGTTTACCAATTAGTATTTAGTACTCGCTGAGTGACATTTTACTTCGAAACTTGGTACTGCACAGGGTCTAGATGAAGGTTGCTGGAAAGCTGAAGTGTTTGCCTATCCATTTTATACCTACCGTATATTGGAACCTACTAATTTTTAACTTGTCAAACATAATAAAAAGTCTTGAGAAGTGGCACAAAAAGAAAAAAAAATTAGTATTTTTGGTTAGTCATTGCTTGATACCAAGCCTGGCAATGCCTTTCTTGGGATGTATTGCTTTACCACTCTCATTTTCTATTCGGACATATCTCTATATATTCCACTTAATACGTTGCATCTTTCAAGTTCACAGTATCAAGTCCATTGTGTACAACAAATGTCTTTAGTGCATCAAAGGTCCATTGACAAATGTCTTTAGTGCATCAAAGGTCCATTGTTTCAAGTACACCACATTCCTTATATTGCCAAGAGGAACTACGAATTCAAGTATCAAAGCCTGAGTAGATGCCACTATCTCTTAACAACCTTTTCTCTTCTTCAACATAACTCTTACCCCTGCTAGCCTGACCAAATTCTCGTTTCCTCTTCTCTTTCTGGGAGAATGAAAGACTCTTCTTCTCCTTTGAAGTTTGCACATTGGCCAATTGCTCTCCATCCTTTAATGCAGCTCTCGTTCTCTGTCGTTCTTCATAAGATTCTTCAACTTCACCAGTTCTGCCCTGTTCTTTGCCAGTAGACCAAGCCCAATCTGGCACTACTTTATCTTTCGGAGGAGGCACATTCAAAACTGACAGTCCACCTTTATAGCCATGTCGCTTCAATGCTTCAAAGTCCACGGCTTTTCGCCTTCCACTCTTGCCTACATGGAAAGGAAAATAAACATAAGGGTGCAAAGCAAATTCTCCTCCAATACCAAGGTGGAGAATTTGAGAAACAGGAACTGAAATGAGGATGTCCACAAACAATACAGGTTCTATGCCACCATGGCCAATTATTCACCAATCCTCATCATCCACTATGATTGCATGAACCAGGGTACCAAAGTATAAAAGAACTTGTATTGCGGAAACACTCACCAATCAAATTCCTTCAACATTGCTTTCTTGGTCCAAGTAACAAGTTTCCCACACAAGGATATAGCAGTTTAAGATTAGGCATACAGGTTTATACGGACCTCAAGCTATAGAATCAACCATAAGCGTTATACCAATCCTTACACTAGTACACGGAGCTACCCTTCTAAGTTCCACCTCAATAACCACTGTCAAATTTTAAACTACTTTATTCTTTACCTATCATTCAACTTGAGTAGCATAAAGAACTCCCAACATTAAGGCACCCACCTTTGTTTACGGCAAATTTCTATCTTCTTCAAGAACCATTAAAGACTACTGAGCACATTTTATGCGTTATTCATGTATGATTTCGGAACACCTACGTAATGGACTAGCCATTTTGAATAATTTCATTTCCTGTGCAACAGAAAAAGAAAAAGAAGTCCATACAAGCTAACAGCTAAAGCTGAGAGGTCGACAAGCTGCAATCATGGATAAACAACGTTGGCAGAAATTGAATAACCATCATAATAAAAATAATGGGAAATACCTCCAGATTTACGTTCTTTAGACTCGGCTTTATCAGCTGACCTGTCGGTTGCAGAATCTGAATGCGAAGATGAGGACTCGTCGCCCGAGGAATCATTCCCATCGTCATCACTCCAGGGCATAGGCCTCTTCATGCTTCTTCAATTTCAAGCTACAAACCAGGACTTCCGTAAAAATTAGAGCTTCAAATAATTATTCCAAGAACAGATTATAAATTAATAAGAAAAAAGCCATAGCTTTGCCCTAGACCCACAACCCGAAGATCATAGCAAAATTTAAACAAAACCCGAAATTGTTAAGACGGAGAGAAGAGTTATCTCACTGTTCAAGGAATGGGCACCCATTAGATTGAGAGAGCATCTACTCTTTAAATGAAAATGCTGACTCAAAAAAGACGACGTCGTTTGTAAGCAATTTTACTTCATTTTTATATCTAGGGTTTGCATCAATTTTAATTCAAAAGTTATATGCTATTTGGGAAATTAAGGAAAAAAAAAGAAATGAAAATAACATATTCCCGCTGCCAAAGCATTGTATCTGTACCGTTAGGGTTTGCGAAAAGACCTTGCAATTCGCCCTTCTATCCGGGAACTGGAGTGCCTCTCCGTCGCCCATCAAACAACGGCCGCCACTCCATCATCTATTAGTGGTTTTGGTGTCGACTATGGAGGTTGATAAAGAGGTCAACGATGGTTCTCTTATTCTGTTGAAGCAAGGAGCTGAAGCTGTGAGTTTCCTATAGCCTGATGATTAGACAAAAGCAATGCATTGGCTTTTACTTCTATGCACCTTCTTGATTAAATTCCTTTTGCGGATTTTGTCTTGGCTTGATTGTCTAGTCAAGATTATATTTTGATGGATGTTGCTTGAGAGTTCTTATACTTGTTTAACGTTCCTTTCAGAGAGTTTTCGATTCAATTTTTGTTGGAAGGAGGTGTATTGTCAAGGAACGTTTCTCTAAGAAGTATAGACACCCTACTCTGGATTCTAAACTTACTCTAAAACGCTTAAATGCGGTGGGTTTATTCTCATAACCTGTTTCTCCCTTGCTTCTATTCTATACATCATTTATAAGCTTTGTTCTTTTCATTTTGATGTGACATCTTTACTGAATTAAATCGATGGAGCAGGAGGCTCGATGCATGACAAAGGCTAGGCGACTTGGCGTATCTACTCCGGTGTTGTATGCTGTGGATCCTAAGTTGAACACTCTGACATTTGAGTTCATCGAGGGTTCTTCTGTGAAAGATATCTTCCTCGAACTCGGAATCAATGGCGTTATCCACGAACGACTGGATGATGTCGCAAAGCAGATTGGAGATGCTATTGGCAAGTTACATGACGGCGGCCTCATTCACGGTGACTTGACCACATCAAACATGCTGATCCAGAATGGCACCAATCTACTGGTGAGTGAGTTGTTTTGCTTTGAAAGAATAAACTGTTACGTGAATTAACTTTTTCATGTGATCCTTTGTTTTAGGTCCTCATTGATTTTGGTTTGAGCTTCACATCAACCCTTCCCGAGGACAAGGCTGTTGATCTATATGTGCTGGAGCGAGCTTTGCTTTCAATGCATTCTTCCTGTGGCGATGTGGTAATTTTATGCACATTTGATCCGATCTTCTCATTTCACTCATCCTATCACATTCTTCCTGAAACGCAAGAGAATTGAAGTCAAACAATTTGTGGGAATCGAAAAGTGAAACTATATGGGAATTCAACATTGAACTTATGGTTTAACTAGTAAAACCATAGGAACAGTACTTTGATCAAGTGTTATAAAGTACAGATTTGATTGACAGAAAACTCAATTACATGCTTTGCATTTCTTCGCTGCTACTCAAAACTAGAAAATTGATTGTGCAGATGGAGCGCATACTTGGAGCCTACAAGAAGTCCTCAAAACAGTGGTCATCAACATTGAACAAACTGGCTCAAGGTGGGTTTCTTGAAGTCTTTGGTTGATTATGACTTTGTTGTAGACTCAAACGGTCTTTAAACTTATCTTGCTATACAATCTGTTACAGTTCGTCAACGAGGACGGAAGCGCACCATGGTTGGATAATCCTTTTCTTCTGTATTATTAAAACTATGAAAAGATTAATGTCTTCCATCTCTGCACTCTCTTCTTGTTTGTGCCACTGGTTACTTCTCAATGAGATGGCAGTTTGCAATACTGGTTCAATGGAGGCCCACATCTGTTTCTATGACAATCCAGCCCAACTTGTCCTTACCATCGTATTAGTAAATACAACTGTTGTGTTAAACCCTAGAGCGTTAGTGATCTCCATTTGTTCCATAAGGATTTGTTCTCCCTCTTGCAATGAATAAGAATCCAATCTTCCAAAACACACACGCGAAATTGCTAGCATTCGATCTCCTCTCCCTCACCCAAACTCCCAACTTCTCCTCCTCGGACCCAATCTCCTTCTCCCGCAAAGGAGTCTCCCTTTCACGAGCGGAGATCGTTGGCGTTGTGACCAGCTGTGAGCACAAGGCAAACAGGTTCCTCAAGTTCGCTATCGACGACGGCACTGGCTGCGTGAGTTGTGTGCTCTGGCTGAACCACCACTCGTCTCCGTACTTCTCGCGACGCAACCCCGTAGATGTTCGATTAATTGCCGCAATGGCCAATCGGTGGGCCTCGGAGATCAAGATCGGGGTTGTGGCCAGGGTTCGCGGGAAAATAACGGCTTATAGAGGTCAGGTTCAGATCACGGTGTCGGATGTGGTGTTAGAGAGAGACCCAAATGCGGAGATGTTGAATTGGTTAGATTGTGTTAGGCTGGCACGTAATTGCTACGACGTGGTGGCTGGCGACTCCTAAAAGATGAAAACGAATAAGCACTCTCCCACGTTTGACAATTGTAGGAAATCATCGCCCACTTTGAGTGGCATGTAGCTAGGCAGCACTTGAGCATGTTGCACAAAAACCTATGAGATCGCGTGTTTAGATGGGCTATAGCCTATAGTACCCTTCCTTAATGGCCTAGACAAGATCCTACTTCCATGTTCAGCATCACTCGTGGTTTTAGTTCATGCAATGCACGATAAAACACGCTTTTAAGCTTACAATGACAAACCTGAAAATTGCACAATTGTCTTGTGCCCCTTGGACACGAGTCTAGATTGAGTCAAAAAGTGCCTCAAATTTGCACATGGATTACTAAAAAGCAGCAAGTTCCCGATGTGATGATGCATTTGCCTCCAAAGTTCAATGCCATGCCCAAAATTGTATGCTTACCTAGGAGCAACGCGTGTCCCAAAGCCCAATAAACCCCACGTTAAAGGAACCATATGAACCACAAAATGGCTCAACTTTTCTCAAAGACACTTGAGGTTCTTGAATTAAGGATTTGAGTTACCCATTGACTATAGTTTTTATACATCTGCTACCTATCACCTACAAGGTCTTGGATTTATCAATCAATATAGGCCTAAACTATAAGCACTAGCTTTGTGACAGATACAGAGAAGAGAAGGAGAGGACAGAAAGCCATTAAATCTATCTCACGTGACATACACCTCTTTTTTTTTCTTTTTTGATAAAATAGAAAATGAACCAACATTACACCGGAGTATGGGAAAGATAGGTTCCTGATAAATCTTCTAAAAGGAGCATATGGCACCCAATGGGTGCAGTAGCAAAATAAGTGACGCCGACAACAAAATGCCCCGCATAGTGGGCCAATCAGTCGGCACATCTGTTGTTCTCTCGACATAGATGCCGATGAACAACAGTCCAGTTCCTATGGAACAACTCATTGATGCCTCGGACCAACGAGATGTGCGATCTGGCGCGGCGGTCTGAAGAAGAGAGAACGTCGATTACCGTTGTGGAATCCACTTCCAGCTCGATCCGTCAGTACTCCAAATTTCACGCAAGGATCAACCCGATATAGACACCCTCATGCTTTAACCGCTCTTTCTTTACCTCAACTTCCATCCAAAGCAATCATAATATTAGAACACCAATCGGAAGACAAATGATCAAACCTAACTTATCTGACAGTGGACAGTCAAGTTTTATTACAAATATTAACAAAAAACTGCCGTTGTGTCTGTTTAGACAGGAGTTTTTAACAAAAAACTGCTGTTGTGTCTGTTTAGACAGGAATTTTAAGTTATCATTTAACAGTAACTCGTAGTCGGAGGACTTTATATTATGGTAAAAATTAGAAGTCCTCCCTCGGGGAAACATACCTCTTTCACTTGCACTTTATTCCCTCTTCAAAGCATTTGGTGACGTCGAGAGAAGCTCTTCTCTACTCTGTGTCCTTGCATTGTCTTGTTTTGCTCTTCCGATCTCATAGTCTTTACTTCTACGCATCGCTGTTTTGAATGGCTTTATTTCTGTTTCACTTCTTTCCTCATTTTCTCAGTTCCTTGGACGAGACACAAAGACGAGAAGAGAAAGTGAAGAGAGCTTAAGTGTGCAACTTGGTGTTTCTTGGATTTAACTTTCGCTTATAAATGTTGATCAGCTTCAGCTGTGTAATCCTCTTCTTTTCGTTGGTTGTTTCCTCTTCATTGCCTCAGGAAACTGAATACTCGTTTCTTTCTTCTCTCGTTGGGTTTAGCTCCTTCCACTCTCTTTGAAAAACAGAGCAAAAGAGCAAAAGTCCTACTCTCAGGACAATTAACGACATTTGTGTCTATTCCTTTTCCAAAATTTAAAATTCTGCGATAAGCATCCTCCGGAAAAAAAAAAAAAAGATATGATCTTCTTATACTGCTGAAAGACTAACACATATTCATCTTCATTGCCATATCATTCTGATGGCTATATGACCTTGAGAAGAAAAAATGAGAGATGGGAACTCGAAGAAAGGCATGGTTTGTAAAATGCCTAAAAGAAAAATGAAAATAACATTCTTTGTTTGCCTGTGAATCTTATGTTATCCAATAACTGACTGTGTTTATCTTGTCGCGAAGCTTTCATGGCCCAAGGCATTGGTCAAGAAGTGGTTGAATATCAAGAGCGAAGCTGAGGAATTTCATGTAGAAGATGTCTTTTATGGAGGTGATTACTGGCTTCATCTTCTGGAATTTGGAATTTCAATGCAACTTGATAGATACTTATAGACAGGAAAACATTGCGTTATTGTATTTCTTCAATCTCTTATTGTCTCTACAACAAAATGATTTTGGATTTAATCCATTCCTGATACTCAGATTGCAGAGCACGATCTCCTAAATTGTTCTTTTCTTCACAAGTTATTTTTTAGCTCGTTCACTTAAAGTCATTTTTGTTTTTGTGCTGTTTATATGTGTGATTGATGCATTGGCAGTGGAAGAACACAGCTTTAACTACTTTATTGTGTTTATTTTTCAGATAGTGATGAAGATTGGAAGAATAACTCTTTTGAGAGGAAGGCATGCACCATCACGAAAAGTAAAACAGGTTCAGTATCAGAACCCAGTATTGCGTTGGACCACAATAGTCTTCCAAATCTGAAGTTTTTCATATTAGTAATAAAATTGATAGTGATTACTTCTCTCACACACTACTCATTCCACCTGGTTTCCGGCAAACCCCTCAAAATCCCCTTTTTTATGTGCAGAAATATTGAACAAGAGACACCCAGATCGACTAAGGCCAGGTAATACGGACCCTGATGCTTACCAAGTTACAGATTTGCACCATTACAGGTATGCTAAGTCCTTGTAGTTATTTGTACGTTTGTTTCTTACCGAAAGTTGGTTTTTATTGGTCTTTAATACCTAAATTGCTGCTGAGGCAGGATTTTTGTAGCAACATGGAATGTAGCTGGAAAGTCGCCACCAAATTATTTGAATCTTGAAGATTGGGTCCATTCCTCAGCTCCTGCTGACATATATGTTCTTGGGTATGTGCACTTAATAAATTTCTTTTTTCTTTCCCAGTCTCTGAGCCATGCAACTGTTCTCACGTTAAGCTATATCTATTGGACTACATTGATTTCAGGTTTCAAGAAATTGTTCCTCTGAATGCTGGGAACGTCTTGGGCACAGAAGACAATGGCCCAGCAAAGAAGTGGCTAGCTCTCATTAGGAAGACTTTGAACAGCCTTCCTGGTACTAGCTGCAGTTGTCACACTGCATCTCCAGTTCATAATCCACTAGTAGAATCCCACGCAGACTTTGAAGGGTCAACAAGGCAAAAGACTTCTTCTTTCTTCCATAGTTGTTCCTTTCAATCCTTGAGCCATAGCATGAGAATAGATGGTGACTTCTTGATGCCACAACCTAGGCTTGATCAACGTTTCAGCATTTGCGATAGGGTAATGATTGGGCATAGACAGAGTGATTATGATCCTCACTCCAAGTGGAGTTCCTCTGATGACGAGAATGGTCCTGGAGTTTCACCATGTGCCACTTACTTTTCACCAATTGACTATTGTCGATCATTTCCCATGGAAGAACGGAAAAGGGGGAAATCTATGTATTGTTTGGTTGCCAGCAAGCAAATGGTTGGAATTTTTCTAACTGTATGGGTGAGATGTGATTTGAGAGGCTTCGTGCACAATATGAATGTTTCTTGTGTTGGCAGAGGATTGATGGGTTATCTTGGAAACAAGGTATGGTTTATTGAGTAGAAATTTGCTTGGCTTTGATATCAAAACAGTAAAAGAATCGCATCAAGCTTAGACTCTATTTTTACAGGGTTCCATTGCTATCAGCATGTCATTGCACCAAACAAGTTTTTGCTTCATCTGTAGTCATTTAACGTCTGGACAGAAGGAGGGAGATGAGCTACGAAGAAATTCTGATGTAATGCAGATCCTTAGGAAGACGAGATTTCCCCAGGTTCATGGGATGGGAGATGAGAATTTGCCTCAAACAATTCTGGAGCACGAGTGGGGCCATATTCATTATCTGTATTCAATAGTTTAGTGAAATCGCTGCTTTGCTTGTATATCTAAATGACAACTACGTTGATGCAGTCGAATCATTTGGCTAGGAGATCTGAATTACAGGATTGCTCTTTCCTATGGATCCGTAAAAGCTCTTGTGGAAATGAGCAACTGGAGCGCATTACTAGAGAATGACCAAGTACGTCACCAGTTAAACTGGAGATTTATTTTCATCAAAGAGGTCTTGGAATTCATCTTTTTGTTTGTTTCCACATTCAGCTTCAAACAGAGCAGAGAGAGGGACGAGTTTTTCGGGGATGGAATGAAGGGAGGATATATTTTCCCCCAACATACAAGTACTCCAAAAATTCAGACAGATATGCAGGCGATGATAGGCATCCAAAACAGAAGAGAAGAACTCCGGCATGGTAACCTCCATTCCCTTCATAAGAGAAGCATAGGAAGATTAACCTTAATTTCATTTGCATTGGATCCCAATGGACAACCTCAGCAGAGGAAATGATCCGGTTGTGAATCTTTGTAGGTGTGATCGTATATTGTGGTATGGAAGAGGGCTCAATCAGTTATCTTATGTTCGTGGAGAATCCCAGTTCTCTGATCATAGGCCAGTTTATAGCATGTTTTTAGCTGAGGTAGAGTCCATAAACCGCAGCCCAATCAAGAAAAACATGAACTGTTCCTGTTCCAGTTCCAGGATTGAGGTAGAAGAGCTGCTGCCACACTGGCATGGATACACTGGCTTCAGCTATAATTGAGATGATGCGTTTTATTAGTCAAGCGCAGAGCCAGTTCGCCTCAGATGTACAAAGCACGTGTTGTGCAATATATCCCAGGTACTTGCCACAGTCTAGCCAAACAATATTATTGACCTTTCATGGCTCCAATCTGTTGATAGCAGAAATCAACCGAAAAGAAATAAGAGAGGCGCATTTCTTGTTCCAAAAGGTTGAATCTCCAACTCTAAAGGCCCCCAGTCGCAGGCCTGACTACCACTGGAGGATTGAATCACGGTATAATCTTGGTCAGCCTCTTAACAGAGCGGTCTACTGCCTTCCGTTATCAGGAGTCGAACCTAGAATCTTATTCCAATTGACCCTGTTAGTGCCAACCAAGCTATCCGTCCAATTGACCCTGTTAGTGCCAACCAAGCTATCCGTGCAGGCAAGACAGGCGCATTTCTAAAATTGTGGAATGTGTCGTCTTCTACTATTCACTAAAATTTTTCGGTTGGGAAGATGCCTTCTTTTTCTCCGTTCTTATTTCTCATATGTTGTGTGGTCCACCACCTTGCAGATGGGCACTGTGAGAAAATCTGCCTGAAAAATATCAAGCCATTATGTTGACAGCAATCCATTAATGCGAGGTTGGCCCTCCTCTAACTTTTCCATTCTTGGTTTGCTAGTACTTTTTCCTCCAAGTAATTATTCTAATCTTCTTCGTCTCCTTCTTATCACAATTCGTACAGGTTATGCGAATGTCCCCTGAATGTTGACTCAGCCAGATTACTGTTTTTCTTTTCTCTTTATACCAAGTCCTGATGGCAGGACAAATTATCCACCCCTTGGGTTTATCGCAGGAAAGAGGTAACAGAAACTAAACTTTAGTTGCTTAACAAGCTTCATAGCATTATTCTGTCTGTTTTGATTTATGGACTTGCAAAATAACACTTTGTGGCTGAAGAAAAATCTGTCTGTGATGTTTTCAGGATAAGGAAAAGAATCAACTTTCTTTGTTTCTCTTCTTTTTACAGTTTTTATGTAATATGAAATAACTAAAGTTAGTAAGTTGATTGGTGTTGGATACACAGAAAAGGGCAGAATTCCTGTACATGTATATTCTTTCTCTGCTTTGGCTAATGATTTTACTGAAAAGCAGCTAGGCTGAACATTCACCTGTTCTTTTTTTTTTAATTTTATAGTTCTGAGAAGTGCACAACACAAACCGACAAGCACGAGTCAGCAAAAGTTGTGAGAGGTTGGGCAGGGCTGAGGCTCGTGCACTTTTGGCTTCTGACTGTACAGAGTAGTAGAAATTTTACATCATTGGTTACGTTTTATGTAGTAATTGTTATCTTGGGAGTATGTTATGCATGGCAACAGTAAAAAGAGTGGAACCAAGCGGCCATGTCACCGTCTCTCCTCGGACTCAGTCAGCTAGTTATATACATATATGTATAACTTTCCACTTCAATGGAGACAAATCCTCGTAATAGAAAAAGAGAAGATAAGATTGAACAAATACTGAGAATAACAGCGAAGAAGAATCAAATGTGAGTGGTGAGAAATAGGAAATGAAAATGATTTCGGTAATAACGAGTTAATTATTAATTATTATAAATATTATAAAAAGTGAGAGTTTGTTTAGTATTTGAATGAGTTGTAATGGTGGTGTAGTCAATCTGTCCGTCTCTTGAAAAATTTTCGGTTCGGACTTTTTCTCCCAAATTTTCCAGAAAAATTTCAAAGAGTCACTATCAATTGGCAATTACTCTCAAACATTTCCTATTCAAATTTTCAAACCCAATTCTTCCAAAATTCCCAATAAAATCATAATCAAATCTAATTATCTCACAAATCACAATTCATATCAAATTCAAAATCAAATGCCGGGAATCT
>JANITW010000010.1:2752870-2765428 GCA_027564335.1 Erythroxylum williamsii | reverse complement strand
AACAATAATAAAATTAATAATAATAATAATAACAGGAAGAAAGATTGCCACGAAATAGCTAAAAATAGAGGGAGGTATATTTAACTATTTCTCAAAAAACACGAATAACTAAATATAATATTAGTTATTCTATATGTTATTTTCTAACTAGACAAATAAATAACTATTTATTTATCATAAATACATGAGTAATAGATTAGCTATTCCAATGATCTGTGCATGGCAAAAGGCATTGGGCTGAACTGGTCGTGAAACTTAGAAACGACATTACATGATGTCTTCAGGCCTTCCTGACTTGGGATTATTGGTCATGCCTTCATGTTACCCCCTCAGATCTTTTGTCCCTTTTACCCAATCTTAACTTTGCTCCGCTTCACATACCTTCTATACTCGAAAAAGTGAATTTGAGTGATTGACTCACCTCTAGCAGCGGACAGCTTGGGTAGGTCCGAACCCGAACAGTAAGGCAATTAGATGTCCTAATCACTCACCTCTAGCAGCAGACAGCTTGGGTAGGTCCGAACCCGAACAGTAAGGCAATTAGATGTCCTAATATCCTTACTTTTGTTTTATACAAGGCACTGCGTATACGACAGTCCTGGAAAACTGAGCAAGAAAATCTTCAACATGAGCCGAATTTCTGTTTCCCCATATTCCAGCTTCTACTCTCTTCAATCCAAGACCCCAACCGAAGCTAAAACCAACAATTACAGCAATTCGCTTGCCTCGGTTAAACCTCGTACCTCGTTTCTGTTGGACAAGGAGCTCAGAAACAAACTAGGTCTTAGGACTGGAACACTAAAGAAAGATTTTTATAGACCCATTGTAAGAAGCAGCACCGGTGACTCCAGTTCTGGTATGGGTATTTCGTCCCTCTTTTTTAATTTGTTTCCTTTTGTGGTTGATGGCTAGCCACATTTTAAACGTTACATTATATATCTTGTGGATTCCATGAAAGGTCCTTCGTTTGTTTGGTAATGGAACATTTTAGACATTGAGATCTGCTCTTTCTTGGAATTTATTGGTTTATGCTAAGATGCAGCTTTGTACATGTTTAGTTTCTTACAACTGAAATTTTGGCTCGATAAGATTGACCAAAAGACATTGTGAACTTGCGATTTGAATGAGATTTGAAGGTGAAATTGATCAGAATTTGCTGGGATGTTTTGGTTTTATCTATAATAGACAACGGTATACCTTAATAAGACTAAGGGGTAACCCTTTCTTATCCAAGAAATTCCTCCCAACTAAAACCCTGAATACCGATTACATTCTTATTAGCAGACCCCTGTTTTGGGCAACGAGGAAAATGTGTCCATTCCTTGTTGCATATATGGTCTTTTTAAAAGCATCCTAATTGAATCAGACAAATTCATGACATTGAATTTTGTGGGAAGATACAGAATGAAATCCTCGAACTTATTGATCTACATTAAAAGCTTGCCAATTGAGGTGAACTTAAGCCACCTAGGAATTTATGGGCCTATGGAGTATTTGAAATCATTTTTGTATAATCTTCTGGACGTCAATAAAGTGACAGAAAACAAGTGAGATAAAGGGGATATCAACCATCTTCGGAAATGAGACAACACATGTGTTCTCTTTATCAGATGTTGAAGGGCCATCTTTACCATAACTTCCTCCTTGTATACTTGACTGCATTTTATAATTTCATCTAAACCTGTGAGATGATCCATTTTACAGGTGATAGTGATAGCAAAAACATTCTCGATGCATTTTTCTTGGGTAAGGCTTTAGCAGAAGCACTTAATGAGCGAATTGAATCTGCAATGGGGGAGCTTTTGAGTACAGTTGGCAGGTTGCAATCTGAACAACAAAAACAGATACAGGAGCTTCAGGTAGTTGAAACATGGTAGAACCTACGTTGCGTAAATTCACTGAATGTATGTTGCCTGGAATTTTTGATGTTATTTCGTTGGAAAAGATGAGTTCTTTGAAGTATTTTGTTCATTAGAGTAAAGGTACCAGCCCACTCTCTCAAAACTGATTTAACTGTAACTAGTTTCAAAGTTGGTTAATGCTTCCAAACTATGCTATCAAATGGGACTTACCAATTTTTATGGATCCTTTTACCTGATTTTAGGTTGTTATGATCTAATTGTTGCCTTTGTCGGTGTTGTAATACATGTTGTTATCTTCCAAGTTGAACTCAGAGTCTCTTGCAGAATTGCTACATGTTTTTTTATTGAAATGGAGTTATGTGAGAGTCGATGGGCAAACATTGAATGCCAAAGCTTCAAATGTTTGCTTTTGCACGTGAAGCTCTCGAACTTTCACCCATTAGTTAGATTTATGCTGCAGTGTATAATTAAGTCTGCTTTTGAAAATGTAAGAGATACACAAGCCATTTATCAAAATGGACTTTGATTTTGTTGCGTCTTTTAAACACTACAACACGAAGTATTTATTCCTGGACGGAATTGATTTACCGAGGGCTGCATCGTTTCAGCATCTGAGGTTTCACAAGCCATTTATCAAAATGGACTTTGATTTTGTTACATCTTTTAAACATTACAGCACCAAGTATTTATTCCAGGAAGTAATTGATTTACCGAGGGCTGCATACTTTCAGCCTCTAAGGTTTTGATTTCTTGTGCTTGATCCAGCAACGTGTATGCAGGCTGATGTATTGGATAGAGCCAAGAAAGCCAAGCAGAAAGCAGCGAAGGATGCCACGGATACGCAGGAACGTACTTCCACATCTAGTAAAACAGAATCATCCGCAGCCTCTAATACCACCTCAGGTTCATCATCAAGGACCGATACAACTACATCTGCAGCGACATCAGGCTCTGATGAAACTACTGCGTCTGCCACGGAGACTAGTTAAGAATTAAGATTCTGCTGCAAGACCCCAGTTATTGGCGTTCTCAGTTATTCGTGTTCGAGCAGATACTTAGATCTCTTTCTTACCGGTAGTTGACGGAACAAGTAAGCTTTGGATGGCCAATGATTAAAAATACAGTTAGAATTGTAATTTTAAAAATATTTTAAAATTAAAAATTTATTCTACAATTTTGAAAATTTTCATATTTGCTCCTGATAAGTACCAGCTAATGCTAATTAATATCGCCGGTATCTTTGGTGCCATCGGTTTTTTTTAATGGATCTTCGGTCTAATTTTATATTATTTTATTTTGTTTTATAAATTTTAGTTATTTACTTATATGAGTCTTGTACAAATAAATGTAAAATTCGCGTAAATAAATGACTGAGATTTATGGGATAGAATAAAACATTATAATATTGAACAGAGGATCCTTTACCTTGTATTCGTACTATTATTACGATCAAATGCTCATTCTGCATTTTAATAAAAATATTAATATTTAAAATATAATTAAAGATAACAGTGGAAGCAATTAAAATTAATTTAGTTGCAATTAATTAATATTATGAACTCTAATATTCAAATAATAGAGATGTGCTATTTAATTTTATTAATTTTAAATATTGGACTTTATTTTGTATTTTAATAATAAGATCTCTTAACTAAATTACAATTAAAAGTAAGGTTGATCCGGCGGGTGACGGAAGGCTAAACTCGGGATGAGATCCCGACGCTAGTCAACTGCGCCGCCATCCCCCATATTGAAAGCTTTTGCTTAAGAAATATTTAGTAGCCTTGATCCCTGTCACTACATCGTAAACTTAGCCCCCACTTTGATTTGGACCTTTATTGTTCTTATTATCATTTTTTGTTTCAAACCTGGTACGCACAATTCCAATCCAATCCCCACTTTTATCTACACTTCTCTTCTTCAGCTAATTCGATTCCACTTACCCTAACCCTAATTTTTTTGTTGAGAAATGATTTGAACCTGAAAAAGTTCGGGTGTGGCAATGTCTTGATCGAAGGGACATTGACGTTCTTGTTTATCTTTCTTAAGAAATGGCGACTTCAACGTCCTCCTCCTGCTTAAAGCCTCCTGTGTGGAGAAGCTATGTGGAAGAGAGAGGCTGTGTCTTCCCGATCTTAAATTTTAGGCCTCAATCTCGGTCTGATCTTATTTGCTAGCCTTCTTATTTTGCTGCTTTAAAACTGGGGAGTGACATGTTGAAGTTATACCTTGTTTCTATGTTGACGTGTAATTGATTTCTCTTGCTTGTTTCTGCGTGCAGAAAGCATTTTTGTACAAGTTATAAACTTGTCCAGTTATCTGCTCGGAAAAACCATTGTGCAAGTCCTTGTTTGGGATCGCTAGTGGACATTGATGGTGCTTCAGCTTCTGATTGGGTTTCGATTAGCGATCAGTTGCTTCTGATGACAAGCATTTTGCTTACTTATATGGCTGGGGTCGTTCCTATTAGGAACTCTAATTTCATTTCCCGGAAGAACGCATTGGCTGACGATTTGGTGCTTGAAAGCTCAGAGTCGTTTGGTAGGTAAGAGTAGTCAGATGAAAATTTTGATCAGGAACAATGTTTTAGTCTGCTTAGATGAAAAGAAAAGTGAAACTCTTGTTTGTTATTGTTTTATTCCTTGTATTTGCTAGTGATATTTTTGTATTCGTTGTGCTAGGGTGAAAGATGACCTTGTTAACTTGGGATATCCCTGGGATGCTGTAAAGGCAAAACTTTTGGATTCTCTAGACGCTTTAGAACACAGGAGCGACATACGAAACAGTGCCCTTGAAGTTGACCAACACTGTTCAAATCGGCCATTGAGTTTGTATGCACTTTCTGAGGGTCCAAAATTGCGATTACTCTTGACTTGTTTGCGGAAACTTCAGGAAGAGGCAGGCACTGTCATTTTGTCTCTTTATTCTGTAGTATATTACAAAAGAATGGCCAAGTGTTCTTAAACATGTGAGGTTTGAATGAGGTCCAACATTACTTTTGGGACTTTATTTGCAAGGAAGCAGTGGAGGTTTTTGTTGGAAGTAACTGCTTTGATGCAATTGCAATGTGTCGTTGGCTATGTTTCTTGGTAATAGATTGTCATTTGTATGAATGCTCTTTGGAATAGTCACTTTATAAATCCATAGTTTCTGAAAAACATGAACCTCAAGAAAACAGGATATAAAGTAATTTCCTTGTGTGATTCCAGAAGTCCTTGGTGCATATAATGAGTAATCATTATGTACTAAGTTATGAGTATGCATAAACTAACGGAGCTAATTTTAGTGTTTGACAATGCTCAGATAATCACTGTTTCTTATTTTCGAATGACTTTATTTGATAACTTTTTTCCTCCCTTTCGGGAAACATCCACCGGTGTGCAATACTGGGACCTGCAAAAAGGATACGGATTTTGCTATTGATTAGATGCATTGGGTGTCTTGCTATGGGCCATTATCTACTGTAACTATAAAATCTTGATCAATCAACTGAAAGTTGCAGGTTGTTATTAAATGTGGCTAATTTGAATATTGATACCGAACTCTAATATGTGGATGTTTACAGTGACAAGCCAGGGGCTTCCCCTTTGATGTACTTACAGTTGTAGACACCCAGTGATTTTTTACTTCTTGCATGAGGAGTTTATATTTTCTTCAATATGAGTTTTGTTGAAGTAAGCAGACATGAAAATTTTCAGTGACTGGTAATTTGTTAATTCTGATTTTCAGATGAGCAATGTTTTACACGATTGTAAAGCTGGCAACATGGATAACTGGGTGACAGTGTTTGCTGAAACTGTTCGAAGATGCTGTCAACCTATATACATGGCTTGGTTAGAAGAGGAGGTCAGTCATCATAAGGACATGTGTGGCAGGGTAGGTTGGAATATCTTAATGTATCTCACCTGTGGTTCATTCAAAATCTTTGGGCCTTAGTAGAAAACATTTTCTGTGTTAACTTTCTCTCTATGGAACGTTCTTTTGCCCTTTATTTCTATTGTTGCTATTTTCAATTGTTTTGTTTTATCAATAGTTTGTTCTGAAACTTAGAAACACTTATATGTGACAGTTTTGTTGAAGATGACAGAGATTTGATTGAATAATGAAACATTATTCGTTATAAAATCCTAAAGAGAAATGAAAGATTGTTTATTATTAAATGCTTGACCTGACTTGTTTATTCTAATCTGACTATTTCATCCTTCCTTTCAGGAAATATTTTCATTGATGGTTGAAAAGTTAAATGCAGATGACAGTGTACTACAAAATATAAGAAAATCAGGCAAGACAGGTCTTTATGCGGAGTTGTTCTACTTCCTGAGATATGGCTCTCTTTGGTAAAGTCAGTCGATGCATCTTGTCTTGATTAGAACAGAATTCTCTTTAAATTTTCATCTTTCCTTAACAATTTGGGCAAAAGGTCTTACTTTACTTGCTAAATCAACATATAATTTTATGCATCCGTTAAGTTTTAATGCTTATGATAATATTCTCCATGAAGCTGATCAAGTAAATTGGTATACAGTGAAAATATTAGTCGAAAGATCGATTTTTTAGATGCTTGACTTTTAATTCAAAAGCTAAATACATGTTTTCACTCTCTAACGTTTGGTTATGCTGAAAAAGGACTTTAGAGCCATAAAATGCACAACTGATATTTTTGTGGCTCTTGGTAGCCTAAATCTTCAAGATGGTCAAAATGACTGAAGAAATGCCAAGTCATTCCATTAAAATTTGGACAGAAAAATGACAAACTATCCGAATGGGACATGTTTTAGTTACTTTTAGATGCTTTCTTGTTTTCATTTTATGGTTTGTTCAGAAGTTGCTCACATACTTTTGTTTGGGGATGCAAGATATGCTCTCGTTATTTTATTACCAGATCAATCTGATTTTTCTATGTTTGGGCAGGAAATGTAGCTACTATGATCAAAACTTTTTCGTTTCGAATGGTAACTCCATATTGGAAGATTTAGTGATAACTTTAGCAGATGGTGTAGCAAGTGCTTATTTGGAACTTATTTCTGTTGATGGCAACTTATCAAATGAGATTAATGCCCTGGGCCTGGATATGTGTAATTTTTCAACCCGGGCACTTCAAAAATTACGTAATGAGGTATTGTATTTGTCAGTAGTATACGAGTATGGTTCTGTTTTCTATACTTCTCTTTTATGGTCATAGTTACCTATGTGGCATTTTTTTAGGGTCCATCAATTCTATAAATTACTGTTTGTAGGTGGCTCTGAATCAGTGGCTGTACCAGAATATTGAGGCAGTAGTTTCAATTTATGAGGATCGGTTTGACCTAAGCACATTTCAGTTAAAAATCATCGAGGAACCAAGCCTGAATCAGACCGAAAATTTTAGTTGGTGGAGGAAATTTGCTCTGAGAAAGCCTGTAACAACTTCGTCTTCCTTGTACTACATTGTCATTAGCCAGTGCTCTCTTCCTGTCAAACGGACCATGGAATTAAGAGCCTTGAATGGATGGTACGTTTCATTGCTTAATAGCTTTATTGCCTAATAAATTTTGTTACCTTACAGCTTTATTTTCACTCGTGCTCGGGAAAAGAATGTCTCAACATCTACTGACCTTTCCTTCTGCCCCTTAGACTTGTTTAAGATTGATGTTTCTCATGATACTAGAACTATTTCTGGACATATTTAAGGATCTTAAGCAAGTGTGATTCAACCATCAAATCTTGTTCCTTGTGCTACTAAGTGAAGTTTATGGTCATGATTTTATTACCATGGATTGCCTTAATTTATATTAAGAAATACAAGTTGACAAAGCATGAACAGTCGAGCCTACTTTTTGAGAATGGTGTTGCTAATATAGTGGCCTGGATGAGGAGTATTTGTGGAAGCCAATAACTGACACTATGGCACTATGTCTTTTGGACTTACGTCATACTTTAGTTGAATTACAATGTTGAGTAGGTCATGATTACCGCACCCATCATACCCCTTAGTTCATCCCTTCAGTTTTGGTATGATTTTGTGGAAGAAATGTGGCCGGTATTTTAGGCTTTATAAAAGATGGCTCGCTATTAACCTTTATACTGTGCAGCCTTGCAAGGTTTGCTTCTATTGTGACCTATTTTTGATTCTCTTTGGGTGGGGAGTATCTTATTTGGACCAAACGAAAAAAATCACGGAATATGTAGTCTTGCTAATTGACCTGGTTTATGCATTTATCTTTTAACATCCACTCCTATTTTTTTGTAATATTTCCCCCTTTTTTTCATTTGACTGATTGTTTCCTTCCTAAGCCATTGATAGGTGATCTCCATTTATTATTTTTCAGGCACGATTTATGGACTGAATGAGAAACCGAATGTTCCCTTCAATAATGGATGATCTTCTAGAAAATTTTATTTTCAACTTCAGTTTTGTTTGCTATACCCAACGAATCTTACGCTTATACCTCATCAAATGCTTCTAAACCCAATGTTATTTTATTTGATCTTCCTAAATATGGATTACTTTTATGGTTATGATACAGGAGATACTACTTCAGTTTATACCTGGAGCTATCAGACATAACCATGCCGTTTATAAGAGCTGTAGTAAAGCAAGTCAGCAATGCCATCTCGTTCTTTCTGGTTTCCTTGATTGGAAGATCACTAGGGCTTGTGTACTCTGGCATAAGGCAGGCTTTACGATGGAAATGAGACGGGGAACGGTAGAACTTCAGTTTTGTAGCCAATTTCTCTTCATTTTTTTTACTGGTGACGTTTTTACCAGTAGCTATAGAAAGAGTGCCTGATTTTGTCTCCGAATACTAGATTCTTCCTTTTTGGTTAATATTCCGTTTTTCAAACCTGAAGTTCTATTACTTCATTCAGATTCAAGTTAAATCACCAATATTTAGTTTATTCATATTATCCAGCGTGAAAAAGCATAGTAAAGAGAGATTACTTCCTCAATGTTATTGTATATCATCACCTTGGATCAGTGGCAAAGGCTTTAGCCCTGGATTTCCGCAGTATTTGCTGCTTCTGTAAGAAAATAAAAGAGCACTCAATTCAAAGGCTGCACCTAGGCCTATGTATGAGATTATGAACTCTCAATTCCTCATCATACGCTTCTCTGTGGTTGTAAAGTAAAACAAGTAATTAGTAATTACGCAGAAAACAAGGTTATTTAACGCATCCTAGATAATTATTAATAGCTATCGTTCGCATCGAGGCAAAACTTCCACTCCTAGAGGTGAAGCCTTCCTACTTTAAGCTTAGTTGTCATCAAAATCAAATAGTTTTAAGCAATCATCTTAACAGTTTGCTCAACTTGCACGTGTGTATGTTTTTGAGTTATTCTCAAGCTTTGTACAAGAAAATGGTGGGAACACAATAGCATCGGATAGCGACAGCCATGGGAATGAACATAATTTTCAAAAGATTTGCAGAAAAGCGAAAGTACAGTTTGGGAGATAACCTCTGTGCCCTACCTTATTTACATGATTATCTCTTTTTGGGGAGGAGCTTCTTATCATACGCGAAATCAATTCATGGAGTCCACATCTTTTCATAAAGCAAGTTTCTCCACTTTTGAACGTGCACGTCTTTAAATTAACTACCCCCATATGATAAAGGGAAGGGTTGTGTATGTTTGATGGGCAAGCTTGGGTTGTTCAGAGTATACCTGTAAATCCCATTCTTGCTCTATAGTTTTACTAATTTCCATCGAAGATACATACAAAAAAAGGAAGACTTTTGAAGATATATCTTATTTTTAAAAATAATATTCACTTCTACATTAATTGTCTTATCTTTCTTCAATTATGAATCCTAATCCCACAGGAGAAAAGCATTTTATAGATCTCTGGAATTAATGTAAAGCTTTGAAAATATTGCAGCGGAGCCCCCTAATCCGCCACCAAGAAAGGAAGCAATTAAGAGCAAAACAGGGAAAATTGGAAGAAATAATGGAGGAAACCAGTAATTAGGAGTTGAATTTCATTGTAGGTAGAAGCACTTTGAATTTCATTCTCTTTTAATTGTCGGCATTAGATTTACGTGAAATAAGAAGCTTGCTTTCAACGTAGTAAGCTTATCCCAAAGAAAAAAGCAATTTAAAGGCATGTTAAGTGACCATTTCATCACAATAATTTAAGCTGTTGTGTAAGGCCAATTCAATTGATTTTATATATTCTCTAACATACTCCCTCAAGTGAAAGCTCTTTGGGCTTGAAACTTGCATAAGCCTACTTTATCTTGTGCTTAATTTACTTAGAATAGGTGAGTGGTAGGATTCAAACTCATGACTATTTGATCATAAAGGCTCTGATACTATATTAAGTAACCATTTCATCACAATAATTTAAGCTATTTTATGAGGCTAACTCTATTAATTTTATATATTATCTAACAGGTGCTAATCCTGTTCATTCCAAAAACAGTCAAAAGCATTCCTATTCTGAAGTAAGCATCGCCTTAATTGACGGCTGTAAAAATAACTGCAGTAAACAACGGAACATACGACTCTTTTGAATGAGGATATTGAATTTAGTTGAGCAATCATTTCATAACCAATCCAGCAGTCCATTGCAAAATTATTCATCAGCTGTGCCTGTGATCCAATTCCTTTATTTCCTATTCTACATCATTTTTATTTTTATCCTCTTACACTTTAGACACTTCCCTACGCCGCAGAAGAGGACCTTTCTTAAGTTACCTAGCCAGAGGTTGGCCTTGGCATAATAAGCATGCTCATATAGAAAAAAGAATGATTATTTTATATTTGTGTGTAGCATTAAAGCTTAAAGTAATGCTTCTGATAGCAAACGTATAAAGCTAACTTCTATTGTCTTCGATTATCTGACGAGTCAGTCTCTCAACTTTGAGGATTTAGTTGTTTCAAGCATAATCATAGAAAGAAATGTGCGGGCCATTATATTATAATTGTTGACTCTTATCTTGGACATCCTTTCTTCAATTATAGATCAAAAGTAGCCAACTTTATCAATTGCTAAAAAGATAAAGCATACAGATGCTCGCTTAAAGCAAAAAGTCTGATAGGTGTAAATAGCTCCCTCCATCTCAATTCTATCATTTCTCGGTTGGTTTCACATTTAATGTCTCTTAAGCTATGCAGTTGGTAAATGTCAAAGAGGATGGCTTTGGCACTTTCTTTACAAATTCTGACATTCTTAATCAGTGTGCTGCAGTGGAATTGTCCTTGTGATGATCGAGCTCTCACTTTTTCTGATATTTCAATGGCAGTCGTATGGATAACAATGCATAGGATTTTGTACCACACTGCCAAAAAGAACGGTTAAAAACTATAGAATCACAAGCCGATATTTGCAATAATGGTTAAATATCGGCTAACACTATATGATTCTAAACGTTCAGGACTTGAATGAAAAAAAAAAAAACCCAAGTATAAAATCAAACCTAGGAGCTAACGATAGAACAAAGGTAGAAGAGAACCGTCGTAGCCACTGTACGCAGTTGCCACAGCCTCCCCGCAACCGTCGTAGCTCCCTTGCAGTTGGCATAGCCTCCCTGCAGCTGCCACAGCCCCCTGCCCCTCTGTGCCGCACCAGTAGCCGCAACTTGCCACTTGCCATCTCCAACCAACTCTCCTCTGCCAAGGGCCGCTTTTCATATCCCGCAGCTCGCCAACCAGGCGCCAACTCCTCTTCTCCACCTGTTGCCAGTAGCCGCCAGTCACTCGCCGGTGGCTACTGGTCATCACCCATTTCTGTTATGTTGCACTGTTATGTTCTAAAATTGCAGTGTTGTGAGCTTAAGCTAAGGTTGCATTTTCCTAGTGTCGGTGTGTGGAATTGTGGAATATGGAATCATGTGTGTGATTGTGTTGTAGGCTTGTGGACGTGATTGTAGATGACTTG
This sequence comes from Erythroxylum williamsii, assembly GCA_027564335.1. Classification (NCBI taxonomy): domain Eukaryota; kingdom Viridiplantae; phylum Streptophyta; class Magnoliopsida; order Malpighiales; family Erythroxylaceae; genus Erythroxylum; species Erythroxylum williamsii. Next base: position 2,753,706 of record JANITW010000010.1, on the reverse strand, counting down.
CGAAATGTGAATGGTGAATTTGTGATTGTGGAATAGTGAAATGAACATTTGAATTTATGTTATTCATAAAAATTATCACGGTGATCACCTGAAAATTAGAATTGGTTGTGTTTCTAATTTTTGTGACGATTGAGAACTAAAATTTTGAATTAGATTGTGAATTTGAATTTGAGATTATTCATTTGTTGTTTGAAATTTGGAATTGAATTATAAATTTGATGTTTTTCTTATCTAAAATTTGAGATTGAGATATATTTAAATTTGAATGAAACATAAATTTTGTTATGTATTGTAAATTAAATTTTGTAATCATCAAAATGGATTAGTTAATTTGTGGTTGATTATATGATTAATAATTGCACATATTGAATTATAGTTGTGAGTTTGTCTATAATTGGATTATTTAATCAAATAATCAATCATCATACAAAATAAATTATAGTTAAGAGTTTATGGTTCAATCACATAATAAGTTATAGTTAAAAGTCTATGGTTGAATTATATGATTACACAAATTGAATTATAGATATGAGTTTATACTTGAAATATGTACTAACACAAAATAAGTTATGGTTATTGCCTTGGGTGGGTTAACCGGCTTACGTGGTTGCGGTTCAGAGTCCGGCCAAGACAAATTAGTATTGTGCCCTTTGGTCTGCTAGGGTGAGGTTGCGACTCGAACCCCTGACCAAAGGGTTTTGTTGCGTTGAGACGCACGCCTCATACCACTGGGTTGGTTCTGCCGGATTCTGGCTGAATGGTGCGTTGCCGTTTGGATCCATGAGTTGGCAACTTTCGGTGTTGAACTCGACGTGAAGATACCTGCAAAACAAAGA
>JANITW010000010.1:2611526-2623336 GCA_027564335.1 Erythroxylum williamsii | reverse complement strand
GGGACAACATGTTGGTTTCTCTGGAAGTGGCGGAACAAATCCATTTTCGGCCCCAATTTCTCTTGGTCGGTAAATCCGCATTGTATAGTGTTCCAATATGTGCATTCGTTCGTTCAAGCTAAGATACTGGTTAGCAAAGCCCTATCGAACCCTCAAGTGAGGATAGAGACTTTAGTGGGATGGATCAACCCCCAATAGGACTGGATACGCCTTAATACGGATGGAGCCTACCACTCATCGACTTCACATGCGACAGCAGGGGGCCTTCTTCAGGATAGTACAGGCAAATGGTTAGGAGGCTTTGGGCATAACATCGGGTATTGCACCTCAGTTTGTGCTGAACTATGGAGGGTATTTTCGAGCCTCACTCTTGCTTGGAATGAAGGTTACCGAAAAATTGAACTCGAAGTGGATTCGTTAACTGTTATTAACAGTTTATCGGTATTCGCTACAACATATACACCTCATACAAATTTAATTTTGGGAATCCAACAACTTCTCAACCGCGATTGGATCGTGAAAGCTAGGCATATATACCGAGAGGCTAATCGAGCAGCGGATTGGCTAGCGCACCATGCCAGATCCTTAAATCTTGGTATCCATTGGTATCACTACCTGCCTGTGGGTTGTTTTAATATCCTAGTGGAGGATATAGCTGGGGTTTTCTTTCCCCATTTGATAGCGTAATATGTGTATTCGTTTTCTTATAAACTAAAAAAAAATATTTGTCATTTAATTAAAGCCACTTAAAATAAGAACAATATACTCCAACTGCGTTGGCTATTACTTATTAGTAAGCCATATGTTGGCTAAATTACGAAATCAAAAAGAAAATTCCTAATAATTTGCCTTAAATGAACAAAGAAGCAAATTCCATTTAATATCAGGGAAATTAAATTAATTTGTTTAATGCCAAGTCAAAAGTTGAGTCTTTTTAATAGTTCATTTATTGTCTCTTTTCTCATTTTTATGCATATAATTTTAAAAATAGACATGATCAGGAATATAGTTTTCGATATGTTCATTAGTTTTTCAATTATTAATTGTTGGTGGTGTTGAATCCATCCCTAGTTAAAATTACGAGTCTCGAGGACGACCGAGAAGTTTAAAGTGTTTTTATGTTCAAGTTTTATCAAGCAAACATCGGCTTATAGGCTATAGCTAGCCCCGAACTTTTTTCGATCTGTTTATATCTTTAATTCAAATAATGCATTTAGGGTTAAAAAAATCCCATTAACAAAATGCCACGAAGATATGGACGAACTTTTTGACAATTTGGCACTCTATGATTTTCAGCTTTACCTAATAAGAAAGAAAATGCATTTCTATTGAGGTTGCCTTGCTTTAAGTTGTCCTTATCGTTCCTGATTTTTAGGGGTTGATAACATATAACAACAGTGTTTAAACCTTAAAGGTCCCGGCCTCATTGACTTTTGGTACCGGCAAATGGTGTATTTGGTTTCTTGGAGAAAGCAACGGTGGAATGGCTAAGCTTGAGTGAGGCTGGAGTCTGGACTTTTAAGGTTTGGAACCAAATGATTAGATGATTATGCTTATATATATACAGTATGTTCTAATCCAAAAATCCCATGTCATTTTATTCTTCAAGAGTTAATGAATATATATTTTTAAATTTCGGATCACAATCATAGTAATTACATTTTTAATGAATGCAATTCCTAAAATTAATATAACCTGCAATTTCGAGTTTAATGTGTATAATTAGAATTTATATTAATTGTTTGATATGATATTTTATACCGATTTAAAAGTAATTTATCAATTGACGATCTAAAAACATAAATCACACCTCTAAACCAAGTCTCATAAACAAGTTGGGCATTCTTTTCCCTTTCTAACAATAAAAGCAATTGCATATTTTCAATCTGTATCTTTTCCTCTAAACTTTCTCAAGAAGTAGAAATCACCCACAGTAATTAATGGCATTGATTTGGCAAGTAGGTAGCAAGTTTTCTTCGATGAGGTCCAATCAATCATGCCAACTGCCTCGTAAGGGTAGCTCAAGTCTTGCACGCCCAATATTTGTTGTCCTTTTTTCTTGAAAAAGACAAAGAAAAACGCATTTTATGGATCATTTTTAGCAGTGCTTCCTTCAGTTTTGCTATCAAATTGGATATTTATAATTAGATATTGCAACTAAATGTTAGACTAATTAAATGTCCCATGTAATTTATTGATTGAATTTTATGAAATGCACCCGAGATAATAATTATTAGGTATTACACAAATGGATTTCAAATGAGTCATGGACCATTTTCTTCTCTCTTCTAATTTCAAAGAATATGTCCTTTGGTCATAGTAATAAGTTGTAAAAAGTTATAAAATGATACCAATTCTTAACCATTGAAAAAATCAGAACGAAAGAAGACGAGAGGAAATAAACTATTTCAAAACAATCAACATTTAACAAAGAAATAATATAGATACGGGTACGTAAAATTGTAGATCCTATAAAGGTTTTACGCTAAAATCCTTATTCACCCCTCATTATTCAACTTACGTATATAGATAGAGACACGGGTGTTGGGTTGATAAGGGTTGATAAGGAGATGAACATTGTAAATTGACAAGTACGGGGTTAACCTACCATCACTCTCTAGGGCGGGGGGACCCTTGCACACCCATCACGGGGGACAAAATAAAACAATGCGTTTTGGCCTTTTGAGGAAGCATCAATTAATAAACCGTTTCAAGTATGAAAATGTTCATTTTCGCTACATTACTATACTGTTGTAGTTTTAATGCTTAAAATAACATTTGACCATTGCAATTTGAATTGGAATTTCTGTGAACCAAATCTAAGCAATATAATACTCCATTGTTCTTATTCGTGTTGGTATTGTGCTAATAACCCATTCAATTCGCGTTTCACCAGTCGCTTCTACATTGACAGCTTAATAATAAAAATTCTAATTGTGCTCATATCCAAGAAAAGGATACACACGGTATAGATTAATGGAAAGGCTTATGATTAATATATAAAAGATTTTGTAATAATGACGATTGACGAGACTACGATTATTATATACATTAGAGAACAGCTTTTAGAAAGTTGAATAATTGGCATTTTGTCTAGACTAGTAACATTATAGCACTTTGGAAATGCCAAGGGATTAATGTTCCCTCAAAAGTCGTACAAGAAGGAATTATCGGTAGTAAAAGAATCCAAGTTATTGTACAAAACTTCTGATGCTCAATTTGCTTGCTTTCAATGAACCGGATTTTTTTGTCTAGTTTTACGATGTTTTATTGTATCTAGTAAATCTCAACTATTTATTTATGCGAATTTTATGTTTATTTATGTGGGATCTACATAAGATCTATATAAATAAATAGCTGAAATTTACAGGACACAATAAAATACAATAAAATTGGACAAAAAATTTAGACTCGCTTTCAACGAGGATGTCAAGCTCAATTGCGGCCAAAGAAAGAAAACTAAACTAACATATCTGCAGATTTTCCAAGTCAAAGAAAGTTAAGTGCCACCTTCCTGTCCAGTGTCCTTTCCACATACGATATTGCTCTACTACTTACTTCGACTTTTCTTTTAAAAAGATTCTTTAATATTTCATTTCCAACATGGCCCCATTACTAGCTACTCGGTGCACTCATGTTTGATTTACGACCTGGCCCCATTATTAAAATTATTTTCGTTAAAATCAGTAAAACAAAGTTGAAGCCAGATCATGAGCATAACCAATTATTAGAATTTCAGTTGGTCGAGCCTTTTTCATTATGGTTACATTTTCAGCATATGAATACAGTGAAATATATTCTCAAGTTTATCAAAAATCCAATTAGAACTTGAAGTTCTCAGTCCTCTTAACCAAAAATAAATACATACTAATCAGCTTTCAGATATTAACCTCCTTAACTTGGAATCAGCAGCCAAGTAGAAAACTCCATCATCTTCATCAGCAGGTCAACCCCTTCTACGGAACAATGGCAAGTGCTATTTGGTCCCGGTGACATAAAAGCTTAACTCTTCATCTCCATTCAGATCTAAGTTACATCCCCAAAGAATAGTATACTGTTATGACATGGTGAACAAGGGCTTATAGGTCAATACACAAGCAACTTTAGCACCTTGCATATATACCTCCGTGATAGGTTTTTTCTTGATTCCTTTAACAAATGTGTATCGAATTTCAAAACCTCCTTTCCATTCACTTTTGTTGAAACTTCTTCTCTCTTTTTCTTTCTTTGTTTCTTCTTCTCTCTGTGCCTCCTCTTTCCTTTTTCTTAGCCTTGGGAGTTGGTTCATGGATATTGAACCCTTGTGGGCTCTGGGGGGGTGGTTTCTTTTTTCTAATTGCATGGCAACGCCAAAATCACACACACCAATCACCGAAACCTGCTCAAAATATTCACCACACCATTTCCTTTTCTTCTTTGCTCTTCTCTTAATTCTACTTCTTGTCACAAGCCAACCTACTGGTCCCTTGAACCCATCAGCTAAGCTCTCATCAACCACCGTTAAAAGGATTCTGATAGAATCCACAGACTCCGGCTCAACTACTTCTACTACTACCACCGCCATGAACTTGCACCCAGAACAAACCCACAAGGTACATAGGTTTTCTTCTTCATCAAAATCCAAGCATCGAGAGTTTGGCGTTGAGGCTCATGAAGTTCCCAGTGGTCCAAACCCTATATCGAATTAGCAGACAAGTTGATGAGAAGCTCAGATTTGCACCACGATGAGCCGGTTTAAGGTATACTAGAGTTGTAACGGTGAAGTTACTGTGAATTTGTTATCTTTGTGGTTATTGTTTTGGTGCACCATCACTACTGCTTGTCCTCAGTGAGAAGTTTGTTACCTTTGTCGTTGTGTCATTCTTAGCCTTGCTCTTTTCTTATCTTCAGATTTTTCGTGTTTGTATTGTGTTGGTAAGGGAGCTCCTTTTCTTACTAGAAATGTATAGCATGAGAAATACTTTTATTTTGTTATATATGTATGTATGAATCCATCAACTTGTTCCATATATAGATGATGATGGTGATAGAATAATTAATTGTTGCAATTTTAAAACAATTTCTAGGAGATTATCTGACCTGATGAAATATGTGTTAATTGATAATGTATTAGTGGATGAAAGGCTTCGCATTTATAAGAACTGGACAAAATGTTTATAACTTAATTTGGGGCTAATCCCAGATTTTTATGGAACATATGGTAGCTTTTTATTGATTATCTTAGAGATCTTGACAGTATTGAAGAAAATTTATGAGTCTGACTGGTCACGTCTATATTCTACTACTCTTGGAGGTGGGTTACAGATAGAACTCATATACCATCTTGTTGGCTTTCCCTTTCGTTTCCTGCAGTGGTTCAATACTTCTCTTCTGACTCAAGTTTGGAATACATACGAACTCCATGGACAAGGAAAACACAGATTTACATATCATCACTTGATTTATGCTCTTTTTGTAGGAAAACTTTAGTGTCCTGAGAGAGCCACTAAAATATAGTGGAAACTTCCAATAACTGGGAATGGATTATACTTATTTTGTCATAACCTTTTCTTTTGGTAAAGTGGTCATTGCTGGTTTACCAGTTCACCAACCGGAATTTATTTCCTACCATAAAGGAAACGAGAAACTCACGTAAAACAAGAGAGTAGAAAATCAAGAAAAATTTGACTGTATGGTATGGGCATGAAGTTGTTTGAGTTTGGCTTCAATTTTTCGACCGGAGTTTTAAAGCTCATCAGGCTATATGATTCAGGAAAGGTACATTAGAAGGGAATCTGTAAGAAGCACAGTGGTGTCAGATCTGTGAACACAGAAACCAAACATGAAAAAGGAGAAGGCCCTTCTGTTTTTCTTGATAAATAATTGCTGATCTCCCTGGGTTTTGCTTCTGTCCTCTCAAACACAAAATCCAAGAAAAGCTTAGATGCCAAATAGAACCGCACAAGTCATGAGTGAGACCACAAGCTAGCAAGCTAGTTCGGCTTAGCTTAGCCTATCAGGCCCATGATTTGATAATAATTCACTGTTCACTGTTGTTGAAAAAGTTGCGTCCAATCATATGCTTTATGATTGTGTTTCCTGTCACTGCAAAGAAAAGAAAAAATCGAAAAAGAGTGGCAGACATGAACCTTTGTCGCTGATACGTCAGATCAAAAATCAATGTCTGAATGCAAGCCCTGAAATTTGACTTCTGTTCGTTACCCTTGGTGTAACTTTTTCCTTGAAATCACCCGTTACAGTTTGGATAACATAAGTTACAGCAGAGTAATAGACCAACAAAGTAGAACAGTGATATCCTGTACCTTTTATCTCCAAGAACCCCAAATCGTCAAAAGGGTCATTTCAGTGTTTGCATATGGTCCTGATATGAGAAATATATGTGCAAAGTTTCGGCGTTAACAATGTCACTCAAATCTTTGATGCTGATGACGAACATAAGTACGTATGCATTGTCATGAAATGGTAACAATAACTCTTGAAATCTCTACCGGAAAAGCACAAATAATTCTTTGGATTAAATCTCTCCGGTGGGCCTGGACTCACTTTCCTGTGTAAAATCACACTTCAGAGAACTTACTTGGGATTAATTATGAGAACTACAAAAAGCTAGCTGTCTTTGATCTTCAACAAACAACTCTTTTCTCTTGGCAGAGAGGATGGAATATCCATTTCAATTTCATTTATGGAAGCCAGAGGACACGCTCTTAGAGTTGAGAGTGCTAGCAAGCAATTGCCTATATGGAAGAGGCAAAGGTAACTTATACAAGAGTGTTTCCAAGCAAAGCCCAATTATTAGGCTTCTAGTGAGTCATGTCAATGCCTTTGCTGGAAAACACCCTCTTGGCTCTTGCGAACCAAGATCCTCTGTCCAGTATTACCCTGTCTTATTCTGTCTCATGAAATCTCAACCATTTATTTTATGGGACCTACGTGGGGTGCACGCGGGACTTACACAAGACTTACATAAATAAACGGCTGAGATTTATTGGACATAATAAGACACCATAATATTGGACATGAGATCTGGACTCGGCTCTTGCATGTTCCTCTTGGCTCTTGCATGTTCCATCAACTTTACTTCATTTAGTGTCTGTTACAATCAGTAAAGTAGAATCTACCTAGCTAACTAAGAGACGTGAGAATCTGTTCCAATGGAGTATAAAATTCAGACAAAAGTTACAAAACGAATATGTATGCTAATGGTCTCAGTTTTGATTCATTATTGCATGCTATTTGTGCGATAATTATTCAATCAAGCCATCTGAGCTTTCAAAACTTACAATTAATCCTATAATATGGAAAACTGAAAAGTTACCATTCAGAAAATAATCAAACTTAGACTAGTGTGATCAAATAAACAAGAAAATGTTGATGTTGACAACGGGGTAAGACTAATGAACCTAATTACAAATTGATTTACCAAATCTTATAACACTAATTCAATGATTACTAATGTCCCTATCATGAGAATTCGCACAAAGTTTAGTTCATTTTCTCACCTCTTTTTAGATCACATTTGCTCGTTAACATCCGAACTGAAAGAGTATATGTATAGTAAATAAAGTGTAATTTTCATTAATGAAATGAAAGGTAAGTTGCCTTTATATACAAGTTGTGGAGATAAAAAAATCTACCCTTCCTAATAATATTTAACATATAATATTGATAATAGTTAATATTTGTTATTATGCCTATCACTTAGACATAAGGAAATAAAATTAAAATTCTACGAAAATTTTTAAGTGTTATTAGTCCGATCAAGCACTTATGAACTTGCCTCAAATTCAGTTAAAAGTAGATGATGCTAAGGTTTTAGTTATGACATCAATAATTTGGTCCGAAAAAGAAATATGTTTAATGAAGAGAGCATTTTTATTGACCAAGTCTCAAGCAAAATTGATGTCAATCTCAATATGCTTTGTACAAGCATGAGAAATTGGGTTTGTAGCAAGGAAGGAAGGTAGTACCAAGATTATTGTACCATAAAGTAGGTTTGATGTGAGACAAGTTTATTTCACTAACAAGAGAAATGATCTAACATATTTTAGCAATAGGAAGAGTTATACTCTTACTCTCGACTTTAGTAGCAGACCTAGCAATACTGGGTTGGCCCTTGGTACTCTAAGAGGTTGAATGATGTTTCTTAGGACAACAAGTCTAGTCAGTGTCACAGTAGGCTTATATGGTCAAGTAATTCTTGTTAAGTGAATGTCATAAGAGGGAGTAGATAAAAAATATCATACAATCCATATAATTATGATCCAATAAATATTGGTAGGTAATGTTAAAGTAGGGAAACTTAGTTTGCTTTGAATTGGATGTTAGGGTGAGTAAGGTAAATGTATTAAAAAACACTATTTGTGCCACAATTTTTAGTAGGATAAATAAGAGGATGATTATGGCTTTTAGAGAGAGGTAGAGTGGGGGTAATGGGTGTGTTAATAGGTTTGGAGTTGTCAAGGAATGTGCAATTAAGGTCTTTAATGTATTAGATTTGGTAAGTAAAAGGCCATTGATAGTGGGTATGGCTTTGATGTCAATGAAGGGGTATGGTTTTAAGGCCAATGAAAAATCAAACATGAGTTAAGGTCATGGATAAGGGAGTTAATGAAGGTGAGTATAAAACCTCCAACCAAAATATCATTCATATAGACTAAAGGAAAGTCATATGAGATAAGGACCAGTGAATAAAAAATAAATGTCAATTTCATAAAATCAAGTTTGTGAAGTTTTAAGTTAAACGATAAAACCAAGTATGAGGAGCTATTTGAGACATAAAGAACTTTTTAAAGACAACAAACATAGCAAGGATGGTAAAGATCTTCAAATCTAGAAGGATGGGTCATAAAGATTGATTTTTTGAGATTATCATGAATAAATATATTAACATCAAGCTAAGAATGAAACAATCATTAGAAAGAGAAAGATTGAGAATGATGCTAATAATGGTAGGTTTGAAAAAATCAATACTAGGAGTATAATGATATCTCTTAACAATAAGGTGAGCTTTATAGCTCCTAATGGAACCATTAAGTTTATGTTTTATATAAAAAAATTATTTATAGTTGAGAATGTAGACATTTGGTGGTAAAGGAATAAGAATCTAGGTTTAGTTAGGATGAAAACCATTAAACTCGTCAAGCTTAGCTTAACATTAGTGAAGAAATTTATTGGCTTCAGTAAAGGAAGTAAGATTAGGTTTATAAGAGTTGTGGCGGTGGTAAAATAAATGACATAGTCAGAAAACGCTTTAAGGAATTAAGGTATGATTACATATATGAGTTATCAAAGGATATTAAAGTGGTGATTATGGTAAAGTGGTGATTGTGGTATAGGAGTAAGATATAACGAAGGGGGTGGAGGAGCAGAAGATGAAGAGGAAGACAGAGTAATAAGGGAGGATTTGACAATGAAAAGTCATTTTTAAGAAAATGAATATAATAAGAGATGCAAAGTTTGGAAGTTTATGGGTCAAATGGAGATGTCCTTTATATTGAGAGAATAACCAAGGAAGACACATGATATAGATTTCAGTGCAAGCTTATCTTAATAAATGGAACATAGAAAAGGAAATCAGGTATAACCAAACTCATAAAGAGAAAACGAAATCAGGTATAACCTTTCATCCAAACTAAGAGTTATTTTGGCTATGACAAATCAAAATGTCGAAATGGATTCAAGAGATGAATAGGAAGTGTAACTTGAACATCAAGTTATGCCTAGACGTAGTGGGAGGGTTGTGAGACAGCCAGATAAGTATCTAGGTTTAGGAGAAGGCCTAATTACCATCTCAGACCAAGAGGAAATGGATCCAATTACGTATACATAGGCTATTAATGATATTGATGCTTAAAAATGGCTCAAGGCAATGGAATCGGAAATAGATTCCATGTATACTAATGAAGTCTAGGTCCTTGTAGATCTACCACCAGGTACAAAAGTCATAGTGTGTAAATGGATCTATAAAAGGAAAAGAAGATTAGATGGAAAGGTAGAGACCTTTAAAGCTAGATTGGTAGCTAAAGGCTATATTCAAAAAAAGGGTATAGATTATGAGGAGACTTTTTTTCCAGTTGCTGTGCTTAAGTCCATTAGGATTCTTTTGGCCATAATAGCCTATTTCAATTACGAAATATGGCAAATGAATATCAAGAATGCCTTTCTTAATGAGGATTTTGAGGAGACCATTTATATGGCCCAACCAAAATGATTCATTGAGCCAGGAAATTAGCATAATGTTTGCAAGTTGCAAAGGTCCATTTATGGACTTAAGCAAGCATCTAGTTCTTGTAACATTAGGTTTGATAAGTCTATCAAAACTTATGGGTTCATAAAAAACCTAGATGAGCCTTGTGTTTATAAAAGAATATAAGAAGGCAAGATTACTTTCCTATTCTTGTATGTTGATAACATTCTGCTCATTGCGAATGATGTGGGAATGCTATCTACAGTTAAAGGATGGCTTAATGAACAGTTTTCAATGAAAGATTTAGGAGAGACTAACTATGTTCTAGGGATCAAACTTATAAGGGATCGTAAGAACAAACAGATAGCCTTGTCTCAATTAACCTATATTGAGAATATGCTCAATAAGTTCGTCATGCAAAATTCCAAGATGGGTTTCACACCTATTAGGCATGGAATCAAACTTTCAAATGAACAAGCACCTAAAACCCAAGAGGAGGTTGAACGCATGCGTAATATTCCATATGCTTCAGCAGTTGGATGTTTGATGTATGCAATGTTTTGCACTAGACTGGATATCTGTTATGCAGTGGGATTGGTAAGCAAATTTCAGAGTAATCCAGGAATGGAACATTGGACTACGGTTAAGTGTATACTTAAATATATTTGTAAGATGAAGAACTTAATGATTTTTTACTCTAGAAGTAACCTTATTCTGACATGATATACAAATTTTGATTTCCAATCAGATGTTGATTCAAGGAAATCAACTTCTAGTTCCATATTTTCTTTAGGAGGTGGAGCTATAGTCTGGAGGAGTGCTAAGCAATCTTGTATTACCGATTCGACTATGGAGGCTGAGTATGTTGTTGCTTGTGAAGCAACAAAGGAAGCAATCTGGCTCCGGAAGTTCCTGAATGATTTGGAGGTAGTTCCAGAGGCAGAAAAAGCCATTATATTTTATTGTGATAATAGTGGGCCAATGGTTAATTCTAAAGAACCTCAGAACCACAAAGCTACCAAACATATTGAGCAAAAGTATCATCTCGTAAGGGAGATAATAAAACGTGGAGAGGTGGATGTGTTAAAGATTCCCATAGAGCAAAACCTTGCTGATCCATTCACAAAGACAATGACTCAAAAGAGCTTTGAGGGTAACCTAGAAGGGATGAAAATGAGGGATATGTCAATCTTGCTTTAGGGAAAGTAGGAGATTGTTGGAGTTATGTAAATATAGTGCCTTGGAAAGAAAGTGTATTTACATGTAACTTTATCTTCTTCAGTTACAGTTTTGTAATGAAAATATTTATTGTTAATAAAACAAAAGAGTTTGGTTTTATTTGCGTGAGCATTATATATCTGATCAAAAGGTACCAAGATTCTTTTGTAAGTAATATACATATTCATAGAGATGTATGGGAAACATGTATATTATAAGAATCTAAATTAATGGATTCATAGTTGAATAATCAAGTTGGTCGTTTAATTATGGTTTAGACTGTAGTGTTGCGATTTATCTCCATATAAGTAAAGGAGTTTACTTAAAGAGAATGATGAGTTTCATATCATGATAGTAGTAGACTATCGATAATGGCACTATTAAATGAATCTGGAATCAAGTATGT
>JANITW010000010.1:2542482-2556020 GCA_027564335.1 Erythroxylum williamsii | reverse complement strand
ACCTATTAGCATTCATTGGATTAAAGAAGAAAGATGTGCATTGGATGGACCATCTTCCTTCTTCCATCTTCCAAAACCAAAATTGGTAGGTCATGTATAGGTTAATAGTTTTTTCATATAGCCACCTTAAAGATAAATGAGAAGAGTTTCATTTATTGGCTAGTTTATGATTGATTAATGAAAGAAGTGATGCGTTGGATGCTATTGTCTTCTTCCATACTATGCATAACTGAAATTGAGTGAGTTAGAAGGTGTTCTTGCATGGTTTGACTCTCTCCCTCCTTTCATGCATGAGTGAACCGAAATTTGCAAGAGAAGAGTCTCATTTTTAGTTCATTTTCTTCTAAGAAAATCTCCTCCAAACATTTCTTCTCCTTTTCCACCAAAGGATTTTTTTAACCAAATTGTCCTAGAAGAACAATAGGTAAAGGAAAAGATTAAAAAAAAAAGGTTTTGGATACAAGAAGAAGTAGAGGATAGCGCAACGAGGAATTAAAGTTGTAGCAAAGGAGTCGGTAATACTCTTCATCTTGTTTATGTTTATTATTATCCTTATACCATATCATGTATAGAATGACATGATGATTTGGATATATTGCTTTTGCTGTAAATAAGATTTCTAAAAGTTTTGAAATCTACCAATTCTCCAAATCTCCAAATATGGCATGCTTTCTTTTTCCGATCCAACAGCATATACCAATCCAAAGGAATCACTCAAACAATTTATGCCAACAATATATTGAAACCACAAGAGTGAAACTTTCGAGCCAGCATCTACGTCATATTCAACATACTCAAATAACACATTCATTACAACTTTAAGAAGATGCATTAGTTATGAATAACTTTGCAAACTTATATGCACTTCCTACTTGATAAATTTATTTAAACAAAAAATTTCATTCTTTATTTTATTTTATTTTTTTCTTTTCTTGTGCTTTTCTCTTTTCTTTCTTTCTTTTCCTTTTTAACATTAAAAGAAACTGCATTAACATGTGAATTTCAATGATAAGACATAACAAAAAATCCCAACATTAACCAACCCACACATATGTACAACCCCACACTTACACTTTTGTATATTCACAAACTCACCAATCATAAATGATCCACTAGCTTTAAGACTTGGGTAAGAAATTTGGTTAAGTATAAAAGCATAAAATGTGGTTTATACAGAATGAGAGGCTAATAAGGCTTAAAGTGGGCTTATCAAAAAGGAAAATCATATAATGGGTAGGCTATTTGGCTAATGTAGTTTATGAAACAAAGAATGCCTAATCATTTCCATGTTAATGTTTGTGATAATGAAGGCCACACATTATCAAAAGACGATGAGATTGAAATGAATGTGTCAATCAAAGAAGGCTCAAAACCTCATCGGCTTTGTATACCACTAATCACTACTCCTCTAAAGATAATGCACATCGACCAATATCAAGATTAAAAGTACATGCTAAAGTTACTATGAAATTCTCTAGTCAATTCACACTCTAATCATGACTATATAATCTTATAATGAAAAAAAAGAGACAATACTTGTTTCATTTGTTTTATTATTTCTCTCGTTTTGATTAAAAACTTAAAAACAAGCAAGAAACAAAATAACATAGAAATAAACATGCATAAAAAGTAATGTGGAAATGTAAAGAAAAGAAATTTATTTCCCTTGGGTTCCCTCCCAAGAAGTGCCTTTGTTTAGGGTCACTGGCTCGACTCCTTTTTCTCCTCACGTGACAAAATTATAATCTTCTGGTGGACATACGGTTCCTCCATGAGAGGTTCTTCTAGATAGGATCTTAGTTGATCATCATTCTTATTCAGTTTACTTCCTATCCTTAGACTTTCGATCTTTGCTAAGTCCATGCTTTCTTGAAAGATCTAAAATGTCTCCTCACCTTTTTCTTCTTTGTTTGTTTCCTCTAATATGCTAGGAAAGGCAAAGAGTCAGTGACAAAAATAATCAAGGACTCAGTACCCACCTTTGAGGTAAATGATGTATCATATTCTGCTTTGAGCTCCTCCTCAACTTCTTTGACAAAAGCAATTTGTTCAGGATTAACCTCAAAATTTTGTACTAACATCTTTTGGGTACACCTTAGGTTGATATGACTTCTCCTCTTTGCTTTGTTGTTCCATATGAGTGATATCTCCCTATTGAGGCAATGCATTCTGCTGGAATTGCAGAGTATCCTATCATATTGATGTACACCTTGCTGAAACAACTGCTGCATGTTTTGTTGGAACTGCTACATAATATATTGAATTTGAAGATTGCTAGTAGCCATAATATTAAGCAATTCTTCTAGAGATGTACATGAGTCATATTAGGCTCCAAATCTTTGGAAACTATACCAAGATTGCCTTTCATCTTGCTAGAATTGTAAGCTATTCTCTTGAAGTTATTGCATACTCTTTTGAAGCTGCTGCATGAACTGTTGAAACTGAAGATGGCTAGCATTACAAGACCTGATATAGTAGTCTAGAGGCATACCTGAGTTATGACAAGAAGCTTCTAGTCCACACAAGAACTGTTGTGTTTCTTACAAACTATCATAGAAGTAACTCTGGTGGTTATCCCATCCATAACCAAAATTAGTTTTATCAATCCAACCTTGATTATAGGATTGAGAATAAGAGTTATTAAATAAATTATTTATATCTATGTCAGATTTATTCCCACACAAAAACCAAAGAAAAAGGGAATGATCAAGAAATAACTGAAAAGAAAATAATTAAAAACAAATATGACACAACATTAATAAAAATCACAAACAAAAACTAAAACATCGTGCTCCTTAGCAACGACACCAAAATTGATAGCGCGTCATAACTCTAGTCAAAATAAACTAGACTATTACTATAACAGTGGTAAGTTTAGGTCAATCCCCCAGAGAGCATATGTAAAGTTGTTGAAATGAAATTAATCAGTGTTTAGGTTTAGAATAAGAAAATAAATTAAAGCTAAATTAACTATCAAAAGCAACATAAAGAAAACATGTAAAAAATGATAAGAGTGGGAAATTCGGTAGGGATCTAGTTCTTTGGTTTAATCTCAACCTACATCCTAATTGAACATATTTCATTGAATTGTTGTTCTCAAACCTCTTCTAGCAACTATTAATAATGATTTAATAATTAACCTGAGTTTTCCCTTAGGTAGTGTTTAATTAAGATATGATCGTTAATTAAACCTAACTAATTAATAACATAGAATTTGATCACTAGATTTAATTGAGTAGTAGCATTACGAATTAGGAAAATCGATTAATTAAGGTAATAACCACATACAATGCATTATTTGACCTAAGTAATGTTATCCCTAATGATTATGAATCATTAGTCACTACACATAAATTTCAACATTACAATTACAAATTGTATCGAAATTCTAGCAATGAATTTGTGAATAAACGATTCAATGAATGCATTAAAATCATCTTTTCATAATACTCAATTGGTTCATATACAAATAATAAAAAAAGAGACCACGATTATCGATACACAAAAACCAAATCAATTAATATAGGATAACATAATTAAGTTTTGATGAGAGAAAGAAACAATAAAAATAGTGAAATACACTTAACCAGGGTTCTTAGTGTTGATGTCACCTCTGTACTAGCGTTGAGACATTTAACCCTTTATGGGTCTATCCTAAAAAAATGCCTTAGCCCCTATTGAATAACCTCAGTTGAAACCCTTAAAAACTCTCGATACTGTTATATTCATCTCTTCTGTCTTTCTCACGCTACCGCTACTCTCTCTTTTTCCTATTTAATTTTCAGTCCACTATACTGTTCATTTTCTTTAAAACCTACATACCTTTTGAAAACATATGCGTTTTGCAAATGTTGTCCATGTGAAACATAGACGTTGTCTGCATTTATATGTGTTGCCCTTGCTTCCCAACTGCTACGTCATTTCTCCAATCACATTTCACTCCTGCCTCTACTGTGCATTTTGGTCCTTACTTTAATTCCCCTGTAGCATGCATTTTATCCATACTTACTTTACCATAATTCCATAATGCTTTCCATTAAATTCATTCTTGCATGGGGCTATCACATGCAATTTCCATGTAGCATCATCATCTTGATTTTCTTATCTTTACTTGCTCCAATATTTATCATTTTTGTTCGACGAAGACAAGTGAATTTGAATCTTTGAAAAATATCCAAAATATAGAGCTTTCAACTCACTTTAACTTTTTTGCTTCCGAATTGTGCCTAACATCACATATGAGTCAAATTGAGTATCTTAAGCAATTTCGTGTACTTAACTGCTAAGTGTTAGGAAATAATTAAACAATCAATTAAACACATATCAAATAGGCATAGGTAAGAAAAGTGAGGCTAGGAGGAGAGGCATAGATAAGAAAGGTGAGGCCAATTTTAATAATATGATGAATTTTTTATTCAGAGAGGCCGTCATTTTATTGAATACTATGAGGAAAAGAGATATGATAAGTGATGCCATAGGTAGCTAGGTATTGGGTGTTGGAGTTATGTAAATATAGTGCCCTAGAAAGCAAGTGTATTTATATATAACTTAATCTTCTTCCAGTTACTTTTGTAATGAAAATATTTATTAATGATAAAAGAAAAGAGTTTGGTTTTATTTGTATGAGCATTATATATCTAGTCATAAGGTACCTAGATTCTTTTGTAAGTAATATATATATACATGGAGATGTATGAGAAACATGTATATTATTATAATCTAAATTAGTTTATTCATAATTGAATAATCAAGTTGGTCATTTGACTATAGTTTAGACTGTAGTATTGCGATTTATCTCCATGTAGGCAAAAGAGTTTATTTCAAGGGAATGATGAGTTTCATATAATGATAGTAGTTGACTATTGATAATGGGACTATTAAATGGATTTGGAATCAAGTATGTTTTTAAAGAATAAAGTAGGTCGTTACTTTAATCTTAAAACATACACCTTAGCATTCTTTTATAATGAACCACAATCTTGATGAGTGGTGAACTCATATATGTTTCATTATAATTCTTGATATGATCAGAATGAATTTTTACAGAGTATCAATCCAATGTCTAAATGTTAGAATTATTAATTGAAACATGTGTCAAGGAACATTAACTCAAATAAAGAGTTTATAGTGATATCATCACTTCTAAATGTTTTACAAAGATTGGTGATTAAACTGGCACCAGTAGTTTGATGGTTGGTGATTAAACTGGCACCAGTAGTTTGATAGACTAGTTATCCATCAAGTCTTAACACCAAGATGAGATCTTGTGTGTTAATCACCATATAGAGTAAAACGAGAGATCTATAAGAAAAAATCAACATAAGGGAAAATTATAATTTTACCCTTTATTGTGTGGATGGCTATAATATGGTTCATAATAAAGTTTACAATTGTACATCTTATTTAAAACACATGTTTTTATAATATTTAGTAATTCAAGAATTCAACTAATTGTCTTTAGTGGAATGGCATTTGGTTATCAATTGAAGAAGTCCTATCCTTCCATGGAAGACAAGTTTTAAGACTACCAACTCCTGATGATTTAGATCTTCCAGAACCCAACCTATCTGTTCAACCTCCTACCCTAGAGATCATTGAAGCATATGTTCCATCTTCAGATGCATATAAAACTCCAATTGTTGTTCAAGAAGAACAACTGAAGGATGATGACTGACCAACCTCATCTTTTGACTTGCAAGCAAAAGTAATTCAACTACGCAGGGAAGTCAAGGAGATAAAGGAGATGGTGAAAAAATTATTGAAGCATCATCGGTCATAGTCATATTTGATTAATAACAAATAGGGGGAGAAACGAAAGGGGGAGAAGAAAAATTTTTTGAAGAAGAAAGAAAAAGATAGGGGGAGGAAGAGTAAGCAGAAAATGAAGAACTATAAGTTTGAAGAAGACGGAGTGAAGATATGTTCTTATTTCTCATCTGTATATTTTTCCATTTACAGTTTTTCATCTTACTTGTATGATTATTTGTTATCATCAAAAAGGGGGAGATTTTTAAGTCAAAATGACTTTACATAAATGATTTTGATGAAGTACAAATAATAATGAAAAGCAGATGTAAGCTAAAATGAAAAGCAAAAGAAGAAAAAACAGACGGAATAAAAGCAAACGAAGAAAAACAGACGGAAGAAAAGCAGACGGAAGAAAAACAAACGGAAGAAAAATAGACAGAAGAAAAGCAGACGAAGAAAAGCATACGGAAGCTAAATTGAAAAGCAGACGAAAGCAAACCTCGTCAAATCAAGAATAAGTTTGAGTTAGTTACAGAACTCAACTGAATAACTGTTTCTTGAAAGAAGCCATAATCAAAAATTAAGAAGCAGTTGAAGACAAAGACTATAAATATAAGTCGTAGTCGAAGATTGAAAAAGTTACTATAGTTACACACGAAAGTTACAAAAGTTAGTGAAATCAAAGAGATTAGCAATACTTGAGAGAAACTATTGTGCAAAAAATCTAGAGCTATTTTTCTGTAACAAAGCCCGAAAAACCTTTCATTTGAAAGTAGTACAGATAGCCTGCAGAGGCTAAGTGTGAAAGAATACTGATTGTAAGAGACTTGAAGAGGCTCGGAGACAAAGAATACTTGTAATGTTTTGAGAGATATTGAAATCTTAGAAAGGTATTTGAGGACTAGACGTAGCCCACGGTTTGGGGTGAATCAACATAAAAATTGCTGTGTCAACATCTCTCAACTCTTAATCTCTCTTATCTTTCAATTTTCGATCTTACTAGTTTTTATACAAGTTTTTGAAAAATATTTTATAACTTTGATTTTTAGTAGTTCTTGTGAAAAGAACAAGTTTCTTTTAACAAAACATTTTCAAAGGGGCTTAATAAAAAACTATACACAATTCAACCCCTCCTTCTTGTGCATTTGTATATTGTACAATAAGTCTTGTATTAACGTGTGATTCACTTCAGACTTACCTCTAACAAGTTGATTTCCTCTTCTTCTTCTTCTTCTTTCTTCTTCCTTCCAAGCTTCTCTTGCACACTCTTACGAGCTCTCTCTTCGTTCACATTTTTTCTTTTCTTTTCTTCTCTCTATGATTTCTCTTCTTTCTTTCTTACTTCAAGACCATTATTTGGTCTTTTTCCCATTTTACCCTTCATGTATTTTTTCCTTACCATTTTACCCCTTATGTTTTTTAAACTAACATCTTATACATCTAACTCCTTAACTAACTCCTTCCAAAAATCCATACCTTTTCTGATCAGGTAATTGAAGGAATTTGATAACACTTCCTTCTAGAAAAATGGTTCTCATTATCTTAAGTTTCTAATGACACCAAAATTATTCAATTTGGTTTAGAAATCTGGAAGTTATATCTAAAATATTTTTGGTCTATTCTTATACTGAAATAATATTCTATGCCCATATTCCATCCAAAAATTGAAATTCTTAGAAACTGAATTAAAACTCGATTTTATCGAACAATTTGTAGTAAAAATCATCTCATTTGGATAACTAGAGAAAAAATTATGGCTAAAACACCGAAACATACTCAGTGAACATATTTCAACTACATTTTTCAGCTTATAACTTCTAACATTTCACATATAACCCATATTGTACCCAAACCATCTTTTCTACTTCATTTCAAATTCAAGAATTCTCCTTTTTTCTTTACATATGACTAATTGCCAACAATTTCTCATTTGATAGTTCTAACTTCTAAGAATAGTTTGGAGCCCAACGTCATTAGTTGCTTTAGAAATGGATTGGATGATTGAGTATTTAAGTTAAAGAGGAAGCAAGTGTAGTGTCTTGAAAGGAGAAGAACTGGGTTGAAAGTTTAGAGATAAAGTGGTAATGGTGTTTAAAATGTACTGGAATATGTTAACTGTAACATTTCCATTGGATATGCATATGTATTTTAACCATAAATTGATCTGTAGATATCCAAATGAAATAATTTTTATTTGGATTAAATTAGAGACATATGGCTACATTTTTCATGAAAACATCGAATTCAAATTCTATCTTTAAGAGTTTCAAAATTTTAGTTGAAGTTATTTACTGGGTGTAGTAAATTGATGGATGAATACATGTGTTTGTGTTCTATTTTGAGAGAATGAAACCATGAGTGATGACTTGTTATGTAGATGTTATGAGTTGTGAATTAAGGTTATAATGAAAGTGAAAGTTATGTTAACCAAGATGTTAAGTTATGTTCTTGGAATTAGATGAATTAAGGTGATTGTTAGAAGTGAAATAAAAGTGGAAATGAAGATAAATACATGCAGAAAGTTAATTATGTATGTATATATGTATATATGTATATGTTCTATTTTTTTATGTTCATGAGAAATCACGAACTATAATTTGTTTATGGATGATATTGAGTTGAAATGGAGTTAAGAATGATTGGGAAATGATGAGTAATTAAATTACAAATGATAGATCAAGTATAAGATGTTAAATGTAGTAAGTAAAGAATTAGAAATCTAGAAAAAAAGGATGCAATTGGATATATGTTGGGGAAAGAGACATAACATTTTCTTTAGAACTTGGATTGAGGACATTTACGTATGCTTTTAAAGAGTACTTCAAATTTTACAACTTCTATGAAGATCCCAAGAAGAGAGTTTGTTGTCTTGAGGCTCAAAAGTTTACATTTCTATAAGTGACCTGTAAAGGTCCTCTCAGTGGACATAATGTCCGCCTAGCAGACATTTACTGGCCATTTAGTCTTAATTCAGGCTAAAATGGGGCTTGAATTGAACTTGAATGATGTTTAGATTAAGTTACTAATGGTTGATATGTATGAAGTGATAATTAGGGCTATAACTTAGTGAATGAATTGATGATATCAAAGTACCAAAGGCATAAGTATAATGTGAATGAAGATGTTCATATGATTGTAGTTATGGTTCAAAGGGGTTGAGTAATATGTACTAAGTATATGTGAATGAAAATTGGGGACTATGAGAGCATATAATGTTAGAAAAGAAATGATGAGAGATTGGTTTATGATATTATAATAACCAAGTGTTCTTGAGGTGGAAGCCTGAGGATAAGCTAGACATATACAAAGGATAAGGATTTAATGGTGAACTTAGAATGAAAACGTACAACTGAAGTGTAAACCTAAGTTTAATTCAACACTTATGAATTATCAAATGAGAATGAACTTAAGATGTGAATTTAGATAATATACCTAGGATTGTCATTGAGAATGCATTATACACAATACATATACATATGTATGTGATTGAGTATTCATAAGATTGTGCAATTATTAATGTTTGTATTGTATAATGTTAATGTGCAGGATAAAACGTCCACATCCAGATTTTTCCAGATCATAGAAGCTAATGCTAATATGGAGCGTATTGTGAGTCGACCTAGATGGTCTTACTTTAATGATTGTTCTGTTTAAATTACATATTGAATGATTATGTTAATGTTATTATACTGACTCTGGACATTGAATGTCTGAGGCAATTGATACATGAATAATATTTGAAGTGCTCATTGAATGTGAATTGGACAAACTATGTGATACTTAAATTGATTATTGAATGCCGGACTAAGTTTTGAAGAAAAGCGTGAATGTGCATGTGAATTAAATAAGTGATTCTCAACTTAAATGTTGAATGTCGGACCAAGGATCGGAGACATGTGTCAAGTGACTGATTGGGACTGTTATCAATAAGCTCGGTATCTGTAATAGATATGGGGCAGTTATAACCACTCGGTCATAATAATAATACTCAAAAGTTAGTCTCATGATCATTGCATAGACATTTAATATATATGTTTTAACGATTGAATGATATTGTTAAATTGTGTTGAATGAGAAAGTGAAAATTGTGAACAAAGTGTTATGTGATGATACATGATGATAAATAAAATGATATGAACTATGTGATTTTGTGTGTTGTATGATTTGAGTGAACTATCGAGGACGGTCCACTCACTGAGTTTGCAAAACTCACCCCAAAATTGCAACATTATTTTTCAAGCTTAGAGAAGATCTCTAGTTAGACAAATTAGAGTCAAGTCACTGCATTCGAGTAAGAGATAAAGGTTGGGATTCGTTCACGTTTGCATTTGTATTTCTTTATTTTTATCAAATTGTTTATTACACAATTATTGTACCTCGGTTATTTGAATAATTCTATTTGTGTAACGAATTTCCAAATTGGAAATGTTTGTAAATGAGATTGAACAATGAGTTTAGTAATACTTGTGAGCAAATATTTATGAATAAAATGGGTCTAATTTGTTTATTGAATTTTTGCAAATGCGTGTGTTGTTTTGAAAATTTTGTAATGAGTTTTGATTGATTGACTAATCTAGCATGCCACCCTCGTAGATTATGTTCTTGAATACCATCGGTATGTTCAAGGATATGCCTTATGAGAGTGGGGTGCCATAAGGAGCAACTCTAACTAAGCTCATTCTTGTTCTTCCTTCATCTCACACACCACCAAAACACTCTTCCCTTTCACCTCCCTATGTTTGTTTATGATCATGCCCAATTGCAATACAAATAATCCATGTTTTACCTTCACAAAGTTGAGTAAATGATCAGATTACTGTTATTCGTTGAACCTAGCCGTAATCCATCCAAGTTCCACCTTGAGTATATGATGATTCTGCATGTTTGGAGTACTAATTTAGAGTGAATTTTGAGCTGATATTATAACTAAACAAGTAACTAAAAGAAGTGTTTATGGAATATTATAATAGATAATTTATTATGATGAATTAGGATGAATTGTGAATGATGTTAATGATTTATTGTGCTAGAAATATCTGCCTAAACTTGGGTAGTTTTCTATTATGCTTTTGCATGTACAAAAACAATAGGTTATAGAATGTTAAATGGATGATTTATCTTGAGATTTTATGTATAAATGAAGGTGAATTAATGGTAAAGATCAAGGGTTTTAAAACCGGACCGGACCGGCCGATCTGACCAGAATTTATCTGAACCGGCCATGTGTCCGGTTCGGTTTTAGTTAATAACCCTTGTATATGAAAACCGGCCAGTTTATCATAGAACCGACCGGTTTTCTGACAAACCGGTTATTTGATAATCGGATTTAAACCTTAACCTTATCGCTTCACCCTCTCTTCTACGCCTCCATTGCACATTTCTTTTCTTTCTTCTCTCTTCTCAGATACTCCATCGCACCAAAATCAACTCTCTTTTTTCCATCTTCTCCAGATCTGGCAGCACTCTTTTTCTTTCTTTCTCCACAGTCTTTGCTTTTCTTCTATTTTTTTTAAGGTTTCTGGTGTAATAAGATCTGGTTGATGGTGAAGTAGTATTTGGTGACTCCCGAGTGAGATCTAGTGTTGGCTTGTGCATTCAACTTCTGGGTTTTCTGTTACGGGTTTACTTGCTTGAGTTTTGTGATCAAGGAATCAACTAAAGTCTGGTTTACTTTGTTGAGAGCTGCAAGCTGAGTGGTTCTTAGTTTCGTAGCTAAAATGAGAGATTTCACTTAGTGATATGTAGCATGAGTGCTTTGAGGCTAATGATTGAAGAACTTTGGGGGTTGTGGGCGAAGAGGATAGCAACCGGATGAAGCTAAAATCAATCGTGTTTTGTAGCAAAACCAGCTTCGGTTGAACATTCAAGAAGTGGGTTTCTTATGGGTTCTCTATGGTATTAGCTTTACGGTGATGTTTCATTCGATGCGTTCTCTATGGTATTACTTGAAAATTGTGCTTTGTCTTTTATTGCTTTCTAATAGTGTGGTTCTTTTAGGGAGAAAACAAAGGAGGACAAGAAACGAGCTTCTTTATCACGGGAATTACTTCAAACTCAGGTAGGTCTCTTGATCGCATCAGCGATTTCATACATTTTATAATTTATATACTAAATTGACCTATTTTGAACTAGTCGATTGAATATATTTCAAGTCCTTTTTTGCCAACTTTTAAAGTTTGCGAGGTGAGCTTTGGGGTTGGACGTGTTTCCTCATTGGTGTAACCGCTGTTGCTTTTGGCTCTGGCTATTACCATCTCAAGCCTAATGATGCTCATCTTGTATAGGATCGCTTGCCAGTGAGTTTGGTTATTTCCAACATTGGAAGGGAATCCAACTTTGATCAGTTTGTGAACTGATTATAGTTACATATGAATTTACTAATTTTTTTCATGACTGTTGCAGATGACTGTTGCATTCACTTCAATTATAGCAAATTTTATCATTGAAAGAATTGATAAGCATAAAGGAACAGTGTCCATTATACCTTTTCTTTTGGCTGTTATTATTAGCATTCTATATTGGAGGTATGTGTTCTCTTTCACATCTTTATGTCATATTCTTTTGGATTATATTTTACATTATGAAGATGAGTCTGTAATTGAGTAACAGAATGATGAGGATCATTTTGAGTAGAACCCTTGCACATGAAAACTAGTTTGGTATTTCGCATGATATTTTCTTTTCTCTGGAGTTTTATAGATTCTTTGACGACCTTCGTCCATATGCCCTAGTACAGTTTGTTCCCTGCACTGCAATTCCATTGATGGCAATCTTGTTGCCTCCAATGTACACACATTCCACATATTGGCTTTGGGCAGCAGGTTTGTGATTTCATAATAAAGTGGTCCTCTTGTATGCCTAAGCTATCTTCTCAAGTTATGTTGATCATTTCTATGTATGCAGGCTTCTATTTGTTAGCTAAGGTGGAAGAAGCAGCAGACAAACCAATATACAAATGGACTCATCATATTGTCAGTGGGCACACTCTCAAGCATCTATGCGCTGCAATGGTTCCTGTCTTCTTGACACTTATGCTAGCAAAGAGGAGCATTCAAACAGATAGGTATCTTTCTGGATCTCTTTGTTAAATCAACTGTTTACTGAGATATATATGAGAATCGCTGGTTTTTCACCTGATTATGAGTAGTCCAATTACGACTCCGTTACCTTCATATGATTTTCGTTCTTATTCTAAAACTTAAGAGGTACACTATATTCTTTAGTTTATCTGGTGTACCTCATCTGAATTTTACCTTTGGGCGGATTGGAGTGTTGAAAAATGTCCATTGCTCCCTCTTAAACCATTCATTGCAATTTGCTAAAGTATTTCACACCCCTCTTGTGAATGAGATTACCTAGTATTTAATTGGTTAATAGATTTGTCTGTTTGGTCGGGCACATAGAAGTATTTAGCAGGCAAAGAACCTTAGCTAGAGTCAACTCAATCTGCACACACATTAAATGCGCATACATGCTTAGGCAGACAGACAAATAATGCCTTCTTTTACTCAAGTAGAGCTGTTGCATATTTTCCACAATTATTTCTCCTAAATATTGTCTTGTGCAGGGAATAATTTCTACATAATGTTTAGTTTACTTTCAGTTTGTTTTTCCAGTTTTCTTGGGTTATAGTAATCATTCAGATGATAAAAACCGCCCAAGGAATCTAACGATTACAGACAGCGAAAGATAAAATGTTCTATATTTGGTTCTCCGATTAAAAGAAATATCTTCAGTTTCTCTCTATCAAAAATGCTAGCTTTTTACTGTCTCCGTTGCCAAATGATTTC
>JANITW010000010.1:2528247-2542382 GCA_027564335.1 Erythroxylum williamsii | reverse complement strand
CATTTCAATAAAATATTTTATTTTTATTTATTCTTATAAAATTTTCATCTTATTTATTATATTTCGGTTTGATAGCGTTTCACTACTAGTTGAACCTCTAAACCTTAAACCTTTCCTTCGACCAATTCGATGTCTGGTCCAGTTTTTAAAATATTGGTAAAGATAGGTGTTATTGAAGTGTTCTTGAATCTAGAAAATTAGAGTTGTAGATCAAAATTCTAGTTTCAATTTCATCTTCCTTTTTCGATCTATTTTACATATCTTCAGGGTATGTATTTGAAGAAACTCAAACAATAAAAGTTGTATATATAGGTCTTAGCTTAACCTCTGTGAAAGTGGCTTGATAAAATAGTGGCTAGAGTTTAAGTTATGCTTGTTTTCCTAATACTACATGTGACCGACCCCTGTGCATGAACCTTATATTATTTCCTAATTTTTGGGGACTTTAGAGCTTGAATTAGTCAAAGTATAAAACATGAAAAATGTTTATTGATGTCTTATTAATGCTTCTGTGAATAGTTTGGTTAGAAGATATCTTGATAAGTTTATGTAGTTAATTGAAATCATAACTTAAAGAAAGGATTGTTTTGATGTGTTTGAGTTCAAATATGGAAAATTATGGTTTGTTAAAGGAATAAATAAGTTATTTTAATGCAAACATGATATCAAGAACATGATAAAATTGTATAAGGTATGGATGAAATAGCATTAAAGAAAATAGGGTAATTATGAATAAGAATTGAATAAATGTATGAAAGTATATTGCTGGAAAAAGTTAGGTGAATGTATGGATTTAGCTTGCTGAAATTCCAGATTTAAAGTAACAATTGTGTGTATGTTATAAGAAGTTTTTGATCATGAAAATGGTCAAGGATAAGTGTAAAAAGATGAGTTGTTAATAGAATAAATATGTTTTTATGAATGCAAATGAGATCGAAAGAATATGACTATAGTAAATTAGGTATGACTGAATAAGAATTGAGGAAATTGTGTGAATGTATAATACTAGGAAAAATTGATGAATTTATAAATGATGAATGGAAAGTGATGAAATTTACTTAAGGCATAAACCTAA
This sequence comes from Erythroxylum williamsii, assembly GCA_027564335.1. NCBI lineage: Eukaryota > Viridiplantae > Streptophyta > Magnoliopsida > Malpighiales > Erythroxylaceae > Erythroxylum > Erythroxylum williamsii. Next base: position 2,541,307 of record JANITW010000010.1, on the reverse strand, counting down.
CTGCAAACTTAAAGATATACAAGTCATGATGTATAAATGATTAAGATTTGTGAATAAGGTTACATACCCGGAATGATCAATTGAGCATACATTGCACACGAAATATATACATATGTAAATTTGAGTATTTATCTGATTGATCAAGTAGTAGTGTGTACATATGTGTATTGCTTGATTTAGAGTTACAAATCCACTGACACCATCCAGACATTACCAGTTCGTCGAGGCAATAGCTAACTAGAGTATACTGTGAATAACCTAGATGTTTGACCTGGATTAGAAACATGTTTTGTACATATTGTTTTGATTAAAATTGATTTCTCTATATTGAATTGATATTGATATAATTGTGACATTGATGATTCCGGACAATTAATTGTCCGAGGAGTTTGATATCCAAGAGTGCATTAGGAGTGTTTGTGATTTGAATGTGAATAAAGAAAATGAATTACCAACTATATGTTGAATGTCGGACATAGATCCGATCAATTGTGGTAATTGAATGTGTTTCTTGATTGAAAAATGATTGATGATATATTATGTTTAAATGTTCCTGTTTAGAACATGAATATGTATATTCACATAAAGGAGTTGTTACCAGAGCAGCTAACGTTAAAATAGCTTTAAGCTCAGATATGTGCACATAGCCTCAGGCTCAATGTTTAATGAACCCAGTATTCACAATGGGTACAGGACAACACTAAAATGAGCTCAGTATCTACAACAGATACAAGAATAATATTCGATAAACAGATGCTCGATCACAACAAAGTAAAAATAATGATGAGTCTCATTTGCATTTGCATTTGCATTTGTGTCTTTACATATGTTTATGAAATTGTTTGAAAATGAATGTTGAATTATATTGAGATAACATTGTGAAAAGCTATCAACTTGATGTTGATATAAAGAATTGTGATAAATGAGTGAAATATTTTGAGATGATTCTATGACATTTTTCCATTTAGAAGGTGCTTCCGAAATGATTACATAAAGTGATTGTATTGTTAAGGTGCTTGTTGAATCATGATAAATAATGTGATATATGAGGCATAAATATGTATGATGTGTTATATTGATTGCACTAGGTTTAATTCATATGATATATATGATATGTTTTGAGTGAACACATCGATGATGGTCCACTCATTGAGTTGGCTAAACTAATCAAAATTGCAACATTGATTTTCAAGTACTAAAAGGAGATCTTGCTTGTAAAGTAATCTAGTTGGAGTCTAGTATTATCCATTTAGGGATCAAGATATGGCTCAAAAGTTTGGTCAGTTATCGTCTGAGGAGTTTAGATAAAGTGCTTTTGTATAGTTTTTCATCTTATGTAGAATATTTTGTATAAATAATGTGAACACAAATGGTTTTTGTATTATAACTATATTGATGGTTTGTAATGAAATGACAATTTAAAACATGTTTTGTTATCGAAGTCAGATACACTAACATTTTAAATACTTATGTTCTTTATGATGTCATATGAAGTGAATGTGATTTCTCTAATATACCATTCCCGTAAGGTATATGCTCACATATTCTAAAGAATGTCGGGCATATATCCTACGGTAGTGGGATGTTGCATAACGACTTAGCAATCTTGACATATATGGCTTCCTCTATATAATTCATATAACATCATTTAAGTTATATATTGCATGATTGACTATCCACTAATCTTTTTTGTTGAGAGCTTTTACCTAAACTACTAAAGTTGTAACTGTATCTACATTATAAACTTCTGCTAACTTATTATGTTTAATTCTTGTAGAGTTTCACTAAAAGCTGTTATAGCCATCTTTTCAATCAACTCTTGAGCTACTTCAAGAGTCTTGATATTTAGTGTTCCTCTAGCTAAAACATCTAACATTTTCTTAGAAAAAGGATTTAAACCATTATAAAATGTTTTATAACCAAATAGGAAGACCATGTTGTAGGCATCTTCTCAGTAAATCCTTGAATCTCTCCTATGTATCATATAAAGTATTTGATTTAGTATGGGCATAGGAAAAGATAATATTCCTCATTTTCATCATCTAGGCTTACCCATTTAATCATAAGTCATGATCGATCCTCTGAAAAAAGAGTTCAACAATTACTTAGCTTGTTTCTTCAATAAGAAAGGAAATAACCTTAATCTAATTGCATCATTAGTGGCCTTGTTTATCTTGAAAGTACTATAAATCTCTGAGAAATTGCTTATGTGAGTATTTGGATCCTTATTTATAAAAAAAACTATTTTACCATCTATATAACATTTGGTTTGATCTTAAAGTAATTGGTTGTAACAATTGTTTTGGCGAGATTGGACTTAGTTCCAATTAGCAATGGTCTATCATACTCAAACATAGTTCCCTGCTATTCTGCCATATCTGATTAGATGTTTTAAAATTCTCACTACCACTCTTCTTCCCTTTGTCTAAGCATAATTATGAGGTTTTAAAAATCTGTCTTTTTTATTTTAGGATCTCCTTTAACTAATTTTGAAATATTACTTCGGGTCATAAACAAATCAAGGTCCTAAAAGAGAAACAAGTAAGAAATATTAGTGGCAAAAAAATCAAAAGAAATAAAATAAATACAAAGGGAAGAAATGGGTAGATTAATAATGATCAAGCTCTCCTAATATCCTACTCCCCTATACTAGTACCAAAAACTTGGTGGACCCTTGTGTATGATGTATATAACCCAATTTCTTTAATCTATAAACTATCCAAGGAAAATCCTATTGTTCAGTGTAGGATTTAGAGTACCAATTGTCAATCCTATAGAGACTATGTTATAAATGCTTGATTGATTATATATTTACTCTCTAATTCCTAGCGATTAATGTTTTGGTTCATATTTTGTTTTAGATATAAGTTGGAGGAACAAGAACTAAAAGAGATAAAAACATATCCTTGGATGAGATGAATTAGGGTAAAGATAAGATAAAATGCAAGAAATGATATTACTGCAATTTATACCATCGAATATGAGACTGTACCACTCACTAGAAGCATGTAGGAGTGCAAAGATGTAGTTTTAGCCACTTCTGTAACCTACACGACCGTTTGTGGACTTATATGGCCGAATAATTGAGCTATATGGTCACTATGAATGTGCAAGTTCGCGATTCATGCAATTTTTACATATGAGATATGAAGACTTAAAGGGACATGAAAGAGGGCAAATTTCTCACACTTCAGAGAGCCATGATGGGGAGAGGGGTGGTAGTTCAGCTTTGTGTTGGTGTTCTGATCTCCTACAACCTACGTCCATGTGTGTCGATTAGGGTTATTTTTTTGGCTATGCGAAGTTTCGGTTGGAATGGGTTGAGGGCTATCTGAGATCTAAGATTTGGGGAGGATTGTTTGGAGGAGACTGAAGGAAAGTCTGTTGTGTTTAGAACCATGTTGTCGATTGGATCATGGTAGAGAGCTGCAGGCGACGGCATCAGGTGTGTCAATATTCATGGCGGTAAGGTCATGGCGGTAGGGTTTATAGGGTTAAGAAAAGTTGGCAAGATTTACACTTTAAATAAGCGTTTATTCATTTGGTAATATTTTTAACATAAAAGATGAACAAATTTGGAAAATGGACATTTTTATCAGACACATTAAAGAGACTTTCACAAGAATATTTTTTTATTCCCATTCTTTTCTGTTATCCAAAATCTCTGCACTCATCAAATTAAGAAAACTCTTAAAGATCCATTTTATCTATTTTCTTTTATGAAACAAAGATTAATGCAACAGTTCATAAGAGTATTTAATTGAATAATATTGTTTATTCAATCTGTTATACAATTGTCGTTTCCTGAGCTCCCATTTCTGTGATCAGGGCATGTCAATTGCGCAAATATAGAGATACTGTAGCTAGGCAGACAGTTGCAAACATACTTTAATTTTTGTCCGAATTTAACTTCAAGTTCATCCCATGTTGAGCGGTGTCATAACAACCATACTACTGGTCCATGAATTCATCACCACAAGTGCACCATTTTCTGCGCTTAATCTTAACTATCAACATCCATTTTTGTGCTTGCGCTCCTTGAACCGTTCCCTAGACAGGTTTCTTTCTCTTTTTCTTTGCCTCTTCTCTTCCTCTTCATTTGCTGGGTTTCTCTCAACCTTCTAGCCCTGCCGGTTTGTTTTTACTTCGGGGCTTAGAGAGGTTGGTGTTTGTTAACAGTTGTTAATCCTCATTCATAACGAACACAGAAATCCAACCCCATTAAGCTTAGATACAGATTTTAATATCTGGATTCTAGCATTGGAATGATCATGCACAAGTTTCTTATTTCTTTGTTATTGGGCTTTCTTTAGGGAATTCATCGAGTTCTTTCATCAGCTCTTTTCATATACATAATGGCAATGCTTTGGTGATTTTTATATATTTGCCTTCTCTTGGACTCTGATATCTATTGAGGGTTGAGGTTGGTCTTCTTAGTGGTACGTCTCATTACATCAGAGTTTCTGGGGCCAGTTGAAGATTTTTCTTTCCTTCAAGGTGCAACATTCTTAAAAAATGAGTTGTTTTTCGTGTTTTTCAACTCAAGAAAAGAGAACTGCCAGAAGAACTCATAGCAACAGAAGAACACCAGCGCCAGGAGGACTTCCTAGTATCGAGCCATATAATGCTCCCCAGCCTTGGCCTGGTACGTACTTTTTTCTTTAGCCTGGATTTATAAAGGGCTATAAGTTCGCAGGAAGTTTCGCTTGAAATTTTTTTTTGTGAACTGTAGAATATTATCCTTGAATTGGGTTCTTAAAGTTTTTCGAAGAAATGGTGAACAAATTAAGCTTTCGGCATTGCTTTTCTATATAAGAAATCGATAGCCATAAGAGTTGACTTCTCTTGGTGATGTTTATTACTGGAGAGGATTTTGAAGTTCGATTCCGTCTTATACAGAAAATCAAAAGGCAACACCCACACCTCGATCTCACAATACCAAAGATGCCACTAACAAAGATGATGCAGGCAAAAATATAGCCGCACAAACTTTCACCTTCCGTGAATTGGCCACTGCGACGAAGAATTTCCGACAGGAATGTTTGATAGGTGAAGGTGGATTTGGAAGAGTCTATAAGGGGAAACTTGAGATGACTGGGCAGGTAAATAAGACTTCTTGCCTAATTTCACCCGTCTTAATGTCTTTAAGAAAGTTTTCGAGCACTGACATTGGATAACTTTCATTCAGACTGTGGCTGTCAAGCAACTGGATAGAAATGGATTGCAAGGAAACAAAGAGTTTCTTGTTGAGGTATTAATGCTTAGTCTCTTGCACCATCCCAATCTAGTAAACCTTATCGGATATTGTGCTGATGGAGATCAAAGACTTCTGGTTTACGAGTATATGTCGTCAGGATCTGCTGAAGATCATCTGCTAGGTAAGCAATCATTTCTTGGTTTACCCAGGCTACATTTTAGGCTGGCCCCCGTTTTAAATGGAAGATGACCAAGTTACCGCACTAAACTGACTTTCATGCTTCAAAGTCTTTATGACATAGATTAAGGCACATTCTTTAGCCTCCATGGCATTAACTAGTCGCTGTGCATACAACTTGCAATAAGGGATCGGATATGTAATTAAAACAGAAAATAATTTCCCCTGACTATATGCCCTATTCCCAACTTTCAGATATTTCACCAGAGCAAGAGCCCCTGGAGTGGTTTATGAGGATGAAAATAGCATTAGGTGCCGCCAAAGGTTTAGATTATTTGCATGACAAGGCAAACCCTCCTGTAATATACCGTGACTTGAAAACATCCAACATTTTGCTGGACGAGGATTACAACGCGAAACTGTCTGATTTTGGGCTGGCCAAACTTGGACCAGTTGGAGACAAGACGCACGTGTCTTCCAGGGTAATGGGTACATATGGTTACTGTGCACCGGAGTACCAGAGGACAGGTCAATTAACAACGAAATCAGATGTCTACAGTTTCGGAGTTGTTTTACTCGAGTTGATTACTGGAAGGAGGGTCATTGACACTACAAGATCGAATGCAGACCAAAATTTAATATCATGGGTAAGTGTTTCTAGTAATTAACGAATCATATGATCATTAGTTGCAAAAGGCATAAATATCTAGTCATACAATCAACCAAACCTCTGTTGACTATGTTGTCATGAACAGGCAAAACCAATATTTAAGGAACCGAGCAGGTTTAAGGAACTGGCTGATCCACTGCTGGGTGGGAACATCCCGGTTAGAGGATTGCAACAAGCAGTGGCAGTGGCAGCAATGTGCCTCCAAGAGGAGGCTGCCTCCCGGCCCCTGATGAGTGATGTGGTGTCAGCTCTCAGCTTCCTGGGTCCGGAAGCGAATGGTACACCTGTTTCTTTGCCTTCTCCACCATGTGATGAGAATCAAATGGCAGAAAATGAACATGAAGAACGTGAAAAAGCAGTGGCAGAAGCCATAGAATGGGGTTCTAATTCAAGGCAAGTGGCATTACAGAGTGGAATACCTTCGCTGTTGTAGAATTGATGTGACTCCAGAGTCGTGAGGAGACATTGTTTTATTCTTTAAGTGTTTTCCAATGAGATGTAAGAACTGTATATGGATGGTGAGAAAGCAAGGATGACCTGTACGAGGAGAAGCTCTGATCTATTCCAAATGAAAGAACAAATCATATTGCTCTCTTTACTCATTTTTATACCAAGATTTCAAGTTCAGTTTCCAAAGAAAAAAGATAGTTCTAAATGTTGATGGTAATAAATACACATTTCTATAATATAATGGAAATTGGAGAAAACAAAACATTAAGCATTTGGTAGGATGGGAAATACTCCATTAAGAATTTTTCTAAGAAAACTACTATACTCACCAGATGAAATATTAGGACATCGGTTGACCACTAAGCATATTGGTTAACCAATGGGACCATTTAGGCAACTAGATAAGTGATCAGAAAACCAACAAACTCATTGGAAAGGAAAAATATGTCAATTTTAAAGACACTGGTCAACAATAAGATTAAACAGATAGTTTACAGAACAATCTTTGAAATTCAAATTAAGGAGTAAAAAATTCAAACCAATGTTAAAAAAAATCAACCAATAAATATCAACTAAAAATAATTCAATCAAGTAAAGGCCTTAAAAAAAGTATTCCTATTAAAAAACTAATTTCCCTCTAATTAAGCAATATTTATTCTTTTTCAAAAGTTTAGGGAAATAATATCTCAATTAATGTAAATTCTAACTTAGTGACCTTATTTTGGATATATTCTTTAATTTTAGGGATTAAGGTTATACTTTGAAAATACCTTGTTCATAATTCAAACTCAAATAAACATTAACAAGGATTTATACTGAAATTGGCATACAAATGCAAGTAATCATATATTTTTAAATTATAAACTAATAAATACCTTATATTGAACACTACTTATGAAAGATTTTAATGAAGATTCTTTTTGAATTCTCAATCTATGGAATCTCATCTTTCTCACTTGGTTTAACAATTTGAGAAATCTTGATGGTTAATTTTCGGAGTTAAATTCTCCATATCCTCTAACAATATCTTCAAGACTTTCTTGGAGACAAGAATGTTAGATTCATCAAGATAAAAGAGATAAATTCTATAAATAATGCTCAATTCAATAACTCCTTTCTCTACTACATACTATTTGCTCTTCTCAATTCAATAACTCCTGTCTCTACTGCATACTATTTGCTCTTTCTTTTCTAATGTCCTTATAAAACAAGGTAATTAATGTATTTTAGGGGCTTAAATAAATTTGATTCTTTCTTCATTTCAACCCACTCTTTCAAAGGTTTTCTTGACATTCGTTGTTTAATTAAGTAAAATTTGTCAATATGTATAAACTTACCATAAAAATGAAATACCATATTATATGAGTACTGACATGGTTTTGAAACCCGGACCAGACTGACCGGTTCCACCTGTTCAACCGGGGACCGGTAGGCTATCCAGTCCGGGTGACCCTTAAAAATCAGTTCTCAATTGAACCAGTGCGAACCGGTCAATTGACCGGTTAAACTGGTATTGGTCAAACTGGTTGGCCACCAGTTCAATGAATATAAAGGCACAATTTTATACCCTCATTCGGTCATTCCTATTTCCTGTCATAAATTTTCAGCCATGCTTTTGATGCATCTATTTGCCTTTTCTCATTGTTGGAGTAATTCCTATATTTATGTCTCTCTTTCACGAGAATAAAACCCATGCCTTTTTGTTTTCTTGTGGCATCTACCATCGTTTTTCTTCTTTTCTTTGTTGTGGATTAAAGACGACAAATGTCATATCGTTATTGTTAATAAGGTAATCTCTCTTCTCAAATTTGGTTTATTATTAATAGTTGATTGTTTGGAGATGATTTTGGCTTGGTGATACTGATTTAGCTAATTTGTGAACTTTGTATGTTTAACAATTGGAATATATGTATATTGTTTGATGAAATGCCCTACCCTTTTAATGTATGTATAGTGTGTGTTTAAAGAAAATGTTTGGGTGGCATTTAGCTTTCTTAAATGAATTAAATGGTTTGGGATCTCCTTTATACTCTTTCATTACATTCCACGAACGTTGAGGAAACAAGAAAAGGAAGACAAGGCATAATCTCCTTTGTTCTTTTATTGCAGAAGAAGTTTGGCTTAAATAATGTTTCGCCCTTCACTCCTTTATGCTTTGAAAAATGGAAGTTGAATACATGATTCTCAGGCATGACTCTTTGCTACCAAATCAATGAACTTAGTTGGTCCTATGTCTCTCGTGTCATCCCATCAAAAAAGGGGCTAAATTGACTTATTGTTTGATATTCTTCATTGATTCTTGTGTTGACAATATATTGGAGTTTGAATATGTGATGAGAGACCATAAAGTGGATAAAACGAGAGAATGAGAGGGGCTAGCTACTTACTCTATCTAATCCTTTGATTAAGGTTTCGACGTTTCTAAGAATCAAGCATCTCTAAGAACCAAATAACTTTTTGCAATATTCTCTTTTTCCGTTTCTTTTGAAAAATGTTGAAGCTTGCATTTGGTGTATAAACAGAAAACGTAAACAGGTAACTACAGAATAAGAATACAAGAATAAATCTTTAACATCAATTCGCACCAAAAACCCTTTTGACATCACTAGTTCTTCAAAACTTTCATTTAGTTTCTGTTTGGCTGTAGAGATTATTGTAGCTAGTTTGATAGTATTAGCGTTCTAACTTATTCCACATGTTCTATTAAATAAAACAAAATTATACTGTAAAGCTACCTCCAATTACAATATCATACTGATAGTTTTAGATGATTAAATAGTAAAATGTCTCCCAAAATGTATTTATTGTATACATTAGTTTTTTTTTTCCAGAAACTGATAGAACTTAGAATGTGCTGAACAATTTATCCACGTCTATGATACATTTCAGACTTATTCCTTCTTCCTAGGTTAGTTACTAGAAATTCAACTTTTCTGGCATGTATGGTTAGTGTAATTTCACATAAATTCTTTTTAAACCTAAGCAGCTGTGCCGACAATTAAGAGTTTCTTTGCAAATTCATTAGTTGATTGGTTCTTGATTATCCATCTGGACCCTTCAACAGACTTAGGCGCCCGCTAATTCTTTGTGGGCGCGCATGCATGCATATATTCCAGCCGACAAGAACTTTGATGACTGGATGCTTCAAATCACCAAGGGCCAGGGCCAGTAGTGTTCTATGTTCAGGTCTATGTGGTGATCCTGAGGCCTATATATAGGACGCTCATAAGTCAGCATTTTCACTTTCCATTGGGGCAGTTTGCTTCTTGCTGATAGAGGCTATATACTTGTGAATTAGACATGAAGAGTAATCTTACATGAAGATGAGAGTCTTGTTTAGTAGCCAAGGATGACTTGCCTGCCGCGTCAAAATAGAAGACTGATTAGAAACATCCTCGTATAGTAGATATCCATACGTGCATGCATTTAGATCTGAAGTAAACAGTAAAGCCAGATTAATGTATGTTTGATCTTTTTCTTCGTTTCACAGGCAGTCTCCTTGGCTAACGAGACAGGCTCTTCTCTTCATGCTGGGCCTACTCTTCTTTCACCAGGGCAAGTACAACTGCATTATTTCCTCTATCTCATTATAATATTCAATTGGTGATGCTTCCAAAAAGGTATTTCCTCTTGAATTGTATATTCATGTCATTCATGGCCGTAAGATTTAGTTCCTTAATTGCGCCATTTCAATTTCTAGACAACATAGAATAGGTATGCACTATGGGACACTGTTACCTTTACCTATCAAAAGTTTATGAATGATTATGTTAACATACCTGTAATGGAAATTGATGCCTTCTTGTTTTAGTCCTGAAACGATTAGTCTGCATTTCACTGCACTTCCACCAAGAACTTCATATTGGAGATGTGCTTCTCGGATTTCACAAAAGCCTGGAAAAAAACTCCAGTCCATTATGAATGTGATCCTTGGAGAACCAAAGGGCTCAACACTGAACGCATAAGTGGCTTAACAAGTCTATAATGCAGCAGCAAGAACAATAACTTAACAAGCTCACTCTCACAATTAGAATCGGGATGGTTCACATCAATTTTGAAAGAAACGGCTGTAAACATCAATATACAAAAGGACTGTTGGTTTTGCGACATCTAAATAACGTATACCAGCAATTATTCAAGACATCTCATTAATTAAACAAACATGAGGTAAATCAAACTGTCTGCTTGTGTAACTCTGGACACAGACAATGATTTAACAAATATTATCGAATTAAGCAGGCACTGCAAAACTTTCTTGTGTCCACTGTGGAGGATCCATGACTGCACAAGGATCTGATTTCTCAAAATCCGCAACCTAACAACAAGAGCAGAGTACATAGAGTTACAGAGTTTCAACCAAATATGTGCTTCTACAGAAATCTCAGAGAGAACATGGAAACAGATGAGCCATGATCTTACCTTTTGTTTGCAGCTTGGACAATAATGATACTTATGCCAGAGACAGTCCATTGATGGGCAAAGAAAGCAACAACCAAGCATGAATGGCATCATGCAACCAACATAAGCCGCCAAACTAGGCTTTGATCTGCATTTCACATGAAAAGTGATTAATCAAGGAGGGGAAATGAAAAGGACAAATGAGCATATTAAGTATTGGCCATTTTTCACGCTTATAGTTACTCGACATTGTAATTCAGAAGAATAAAGGCTCAAATTTTGCAGTTTGACAGAACACATGCTTAATCAACTGTTCTAACTAAAACATTAGAATGGTATTAGTCATTGATCTCCAATTAAAGTCATGTGGCAACAATCACAGGAGACCAGAGGAATGCACAACACTCTTCCAGACTTAAAACGAAACACTTGGAGCAAAGTCCATCGTCCCCATATTTCGCAAAGAGAGTAACAGACACAACACTTGTTGACTCGGCAATTCCTGTCTGCCTGGTTCTTTGCAAATAGTAAACAAGCTAGAAGAACTATAACCAAGCACATAGATAAAACATATTCTAAGCTCAACTCCACATAGCCTTTCCTCTGGCTCAGCTTCCACAAATTTCCTACTATTAAGTGATTAGGACAAACCAATCAAAGCTTCTAAATATTTCAACTTTTTAATTACAAACATATTTGTTTATATCATAATGACACTCAAAGACTCTGCTTGCCAAATCCTTCACCTATCAAAAAAGAAATCCTCTTTTTGACCATTTCTTTTCATGATTATCAATCCCAATCTTTTGGACGAGCAGTTCAACATCAAGAAGGCAAAGCATTTAAAGCACGTAGTCCATATCTGATGCGAAATTTCAGTTCCACTAAATCTTAAACAACTTCGATCTTCAACTAAACAACATATTACCCAATCTTCAACTAAACAAAATATTACCTAACGTCGGTAACTCCAGAAGCGCCACAATGAACGCAGTTAAACGGAGCAGGAGTATCCCGGTACATCGTCTGTTGAATCGGAATCCCCTTGGGATCGCCGAAGATGGCGGTGGGCGGGATCATTCCGGCTTGGTACGCGTTTTGACCGGCATAGTACGGGACTCCGAGGACAGCTTCGTCTTTTTTGGCCATTTTCCCAATGCACTATTTTCAGGTTGATGGATTAATCAGAAAGGAAGCTCTTTTATAGGTCCTTCTAAAATGACAGAAAGGTCCCTTGCTGGCCTTCTAGAGGATTTGACCTTTAACCGGTGAGGCTTCCAGATAACGACCAGGAAATTGTTGGCGGGCTTCTCGGTTGATTAGTCGTCACACGGGCGTTGAATTAAATGTCCGAATTACAACTTTTGATAAAATATTAGTTACCACAAATAGAAAATAGGATTATATTACATATAATATCAAAACTATAAGATAAACTATATGGGTAGCTATTAAAAATTAAAAATTTTGAGTTTCTTTCAATTTCATTTCATTGACTAACCTTAAATAATTCAAGAAATACAGATGAGGTGATAATTTTAATTTTAATGTAAATTTTTTTAAAGAAATTATTTTTATAATTCAAATTTAAAATTTTATAGTCACAAAAGAACAGCTGATAATATCAAGAATGTGAAAACCGGACGGGACCGGCCGGTCCGACCGAAAATAGTCTGAACCGGCCATATGTTCGGTTCGGTTTTAACTATTAACCCTGGAATATAAAAACCGGCCAGTTTAACAGAGAACTGGCCGATTTATCCAAGAACCGGTTGAGTGATAACTGGTTGAAAACCCATCATCGTCTTCCTCTTCTCTCCTCGCTTCTCTTCTCAACTCCATCGCACCTTTCTCTTTTTTCCATCTTCTCCAGATCTGCTAAATATCATCGTCGTATTTCAATTTAGTTGCGCATCCATCATGTCTCAAAAACCCACCGTCGTACACCACCCATCTCTTCTCCACAATCAATTCCAGACCCACTTACTCATCACGATGCATCATGAAGTACTGCTCGTATCTAACCAGACCGCCGTGGACTCGGTACTAGACCTTCGGGCGATTCTCTCCATGCATTGCGGAAATACGACTTCGTTCGTGAACCCGAGTTACTATCTGTGATGAATTCCTGAGCCAGAAGAATTCCTGATCTAAACCAACCTCTAACC
>JANITW010000010.1:2464271-2478201 GCA_027564335.1 Erythroxylum williamsii | reverse complement strand
GAGATGTTGTTGAAAAGATGGTTGGTTGTGCTCAAAGAGGTTGAGAAATTTATGGCTAGTTCAGTTGAAGATAAAAGGAAGAGTCTTGAAGAATACCTCGTCAACGATAATGGGGATTTTAAAAAAAAAAATAATTTTATTTACCGATGATGAGAATCCGTCGGTAAATTTACCGAAGGAATATTTAGATTCGTCGGTAAATTTACCTATGACCGTTTTAACGATGTCGTGGGCCGTCGATAATTTCTGTCGCTCTTTTATATTACCGACGGAATGCAAACGTTTTATGTCGGTAATTTCCTTCACTAAACGCGCTATTTCTTGTAGTGTCATGAGATAAAATAAACTTATTTAATTCAACTTAACCCTTAGAAATTATAAGATCTTGAATGTAGAAATACATGCATAAGAAAAATACATGAATCAAGTAAATGAATCAAGTTGCTCCACTAACTTAATTGCTCCATTTTTCAACGTTTTACGGAGTGTCAAATACAATCTTGTGCAACTTAATTACGTTAAAAGTCCGCCACTTCATATATTAATATTAACTGTTAAAACTATCTGTAAATCAATACCTAAAAAGAGAATCAGTTAAAATAGTATAGAAACAGAAATTTTACAGTTCGTGATGTCTTTGTTTGTCGCAATCACGCAAACCGTGATTTAGAAGCTTTCTACAAATGTACACAAATGGAATCTACAGACGCAGCAGCTCAGCAGGACTGATTGATTCTATATTGAGCATATACATACAATATGGAGCACATCAAATCTACGAACTTAGCTTTGCTGATTACGAACTGTATAAATATGCCACAAAACTTAGATTTAAGCTCATCAACATCCTATCTAATACGAAAAAAGAAAGGAAGGAGGAAAAAATGGGTTTCTCTAAGCTTTCTTATACTTTATGTCTACTGCTATTTTCCTCCTACCTACAAATTGTTCTTGGAGGTGGTAATGACCCAATCCACCATTTTTGTTCAAAGAAGAATATCAGGAGCAATATTGCCCTTTTCCAATCTAACTTGGACGAGCTCATTACTTCACTTCGCGGGTCTGCCCCTATTACAGGTTTTGCAAAAGATTCAGTAGGCAAAAATTCGGTCCAAGTACACGGGCTTGCACTTTGTAGAGGAGATGTGGACCAAAAAGATTGCAATACCTGCATCATGAATGCAGGCGATCAGATACTTAAGGTGTGTAATTCCGTGACAAGCGGAATTATTTGGTATGATAATTGCATGGTGAAGTATTCGGACCAGGACTTTTTCGGGAAAATAGACTTAAAAAATCACTATCGCCGCTGCAGTCATAGTAAAGAAATTGTTGTACATTCAAGGGCAAAAGTACGGCTATTTAGGAAGCTGGTGATTGATGTTTCACAGAGTCCAAACCTATACGCAGCAGGAGATGTAGAGCAAGGAGTAACAAAGAGAGGAGGAAACATTTATGGCATGGTTCAGTGCACAAGGGATCTTTCTCTTTCAAACTGTGTGGCATGTCTGAAGGTGTTGCACCGCAGGTATCGGGCGTCCTGTTCACTAGCCCTTTTGAACAAACCACGAGATGGTGGTAAGATGTTTGCTGGGAGTTGCTTTCTTAGATATGAGACCCACCCTTTCGTTAGGAACGAGACCTACACGAAAGAGTATGCAGCAGGTTGGATGAGCGAAAATGTTAACTGAAGTCCTACACTACATGTGTCATATTTAGGTGAAGGAATTTATACTTTGCCATAACAATAAACCAACATAAACCTTTTGCAAATCCTTATAACATCTACACGACCTTTAGGAGGCAAAATCAATTGCAATAATATTCCGCAAATGGAAAATAAAACATATTGTTATGTTTTAATATATTGATTTAGTAATGTACGTTGTTATGCTTTAATATATTGCTTTAGTAGTATATCATGTCTGTCATTTCTTTGAATTTTTTACTTCCCACTTCAATTTTTAAAATACCTAGTCTTCTAGAGTATGTTATTCAATTCCTTCATCTGCGTGTATAACTACCTCTTTCAAGGAGCTCCTTTATGGACCAGGTTTAGAAGCTTAGCCCCTGTGATAAAGGATCCTTGGCTTATCCTGGATTATTTCAAGGCTACAGTATATCTTGAAGAGTCAGAAGGCAAAATAGCTCACAAATATTACTGTGAAGATCTAAATAGGTGTCTTAATGACATTCAAGTGTCCGACCGTCCTTATAGTGGAAGAAATGAGAATAGTGTTTTCACCAGCCGAAACAACATTTGGCTTTATGAAGTATCCCATTGTGATAATTCATTACATAAGTTGTATTAAGGTGATAAGCATCTAAGAATAGGTTGTGGTCTAAGTGGAACTATGATTGTACACAACTTATTTCATTGAATGAATTACCAATTCTTTTTATAAAAAAACCTTTTTTAACTTTAAGAATTTTGAGATTATTAACATAATCCTTGATGCAATGGTTCCAAAGGGCTGTAGAACTCTCAAGGTAAAGCCATATTAACTTGTAGCCTAGGGTACATTACAGTATTTCTTAACGATAGCGTGGTCTATTCTGATCTGGTGGACAACCATGTCCTTACATTCTTTAAGAAGAAAAGGGTGTGGGACACAATCTCTGTTCTACAGGACTTTTATCCAACTTGACTTGCCAAATATGTTTGTTCATAAAAAAGGTTAAACTTTGATATACCTGAAAGCGAAATGCTAGAATAAACATGACCTGTTTCGTTTTTGTTCTCTTTTCAAAATATGAAAGAGACGTAGAAAAATCTAGCCTTTTTAGGTACATAGAAATGCATAGCTTCTTTATCAGCTTCAAAGCAAAGCATAAGGTAAAGGTGGAAACAAGTAACTGGATTGTAGCTTTCACCTGAATACGAAAAGTGGAAGGATCTAGCCATTGAATGAACGACTCATTTCTAGCCTGTTCAAAGGCAAAAGTTACCTAGGCGCGAGGGTTATTCTCTGTTTAGAACGCAGCTGGCAACTTCAGGCCGTCCATGTCCATGTTTGAAGTTCAAGCAGACCAGTTAAAGAAAAAGACTAATAAACAAACATGCAGTCTGTCTAGAGACCAGCTTTTGGGAGATGCTGTCTACAGAAGATTTGGATAGGTTACATCAATCTACAATTTTAGGAAATTTAGAAAAAACTTGAGAGTTTTGCTTCGCCAGTTCCATTTCCTGTTTTTCGGTTGACAACGATTCCAACAGGAGCCTACGTAGGGATAAAGAAATCGTTTATAGTTATCGGAAACCTAGCACTTGATTCGTTAGTACCCGAACTGAAATTTACTTGAACCTGATCTAATAACTAGATCGTAGACTCAAATCCCAAAAAACTGCTAATAGATTGTCATCAATTTTAAGCAAGTTCTTAACCAATCTTTTTAACTATAGGCTGTGTAAGATCGCTTGGTAGGACAAGATAGGCCGACTAAACCTGCCACATAAACCATGACAGTCAATCGTGGAAATTTCTTGGACTATGAATGCGGATAAGTTGCAAGTAGGATAACCAACATGGTACTGTTGTTCCTTATTCCTAGAGAGAGAGAAAATTGCCTATTCAGTGTAGAATATTTGCGACGGAAAGGAGGACTTAATGAAATATATGCTTGAACAAGTTGCGACTGCGTGAAATGCAATTTCTCAACAAAAAAAAAAACTGTGTGAAATGCATTAGTTTGCAGAACCGTACGAGGCCCCATGTGAATAGGGAACACACTCATTCATACAACGGTCCACGAATTTATGCGCATTCAATGAAAGCCCCCTTGACAAGCTGACCTACCACAAGTTTCAGAGAGCGAAAGGTGAAAAAAGAAAACAATTGAAACAAAACAGGGAAAAGTCCACTGGCACAACAGCCCTGAAGTTTTCAAGTAAGATTCTGTAAGAACAATCCAAGAGCTTATGACCCCCACCATCAGCGACTCTGAGACCCAAATGTCCATGCATCATTGGTCCTCAATTGTCTGCTCTAATGATAGACCATGAATAATCATTGTGCAAACCCAACTCAATGCACGAGCACTAGTAAATAAGAAAAGAACCGGTTTTTATACTATTTTATTCAATCTCAACTAACAATGGGAAATTATGAACGCAGGTGCCAGATGGAGGACAAGACAACCATATAAATACATATGAGCTACACCTGAATTGAAGTGCGGAAGTGGAGGCTGAGTTATTACAAAGAGAAATTACGAAGGCAGGTGCCAGTTGGAGGACAAGACAACCATATAAATACATATGTGCTACATTTATTTCTTAATTCATTTTCTTATCTAGTTACAAGAAAATGTAAAATTTTAGATGAAAAGAAGATTCAAAAAAGAAAACCTAGCTAATAGATATAACCCCTAAAAAGTTACAAAGATGAAACTACCCAACTACTCTTCTACATATCCTCTCAAACTGACAGTTTTGTCTTTTCCGCAATAGCAAAGGATTCCGTATTTTATATTTGGCTAGTGCATATGTTTGATTCAACGCCTCCAATTTCCTTTACATGAGGTTTGCAAGGTAATACCAGCCAACATCAGCCATCTCCTTCAAAATCCAAGACTAAACCATGCAAGGAATTTGAGGGATAGTGCCCGGAAGCTGGTTATGGAATTTCTTGCCACTCAAATCGTCCTGGGAGAGGCACATCATTTAGAATATCAAAATTGTACCTGCAAATTCCAGGAAGCAAATGAGAAAATTGCCTCAATTAATCATGGTGCATGTAGTCCATGAATGATGCCTATGATGAACAACCATAATTTAACTGTAACAGAGGTGTGACTGAAGAGTTTCGAGTGGCATACTTCTCAATAAATAGTCTCCGTTGCTGCTGTTGTGCACAAGCAAAAAACTCCTCTATTTCATATGTTGTTGGAATATTTCTTCGTGTTTCATTCCTACCTCTTTGATTAGCAGCCCTTGAACTTGTAGGTTTAGTGGCGGACCCAGGAGTTCTAATGGTGTGTGAATCTCTTATCAGGTTACTTGGTGTGCTTTCCCTAGTGCTCCTGCGCAACAGTTTACTTAAAATCAAGTAAGGCCAATATCAACAGTAAAACCTATCAAATCCCATCTATCAGGATTAGCAAAATTTACAGTTAAGAAAAGGAAAAGAGAAATTCATCCTATCATTGCAAAAAACAAAACTTGTCCAAAGAAAGTTGCAATACTTTGCAAGGAAAAGTTCCATTTTGGAGGCAGCAACAGTTCCATAAAACGCAAGAGAACTAGAAATTTTTTGGCCTCCAGATAATCCTTGAAGAGGGAACTGCACAGGAAACTAGTCTAGTACTAGGCCCCATGAGCAGGATACATCATTTTCAACTAATATGCTAATGAAACTGAGACACCAGCATTGTTCATCCCAGTATCAAAAGAGATAAATACACTGCCTT
Organism: Erythroxylum williamsii; assembly: GCA_027564335.1. Classification (NCBI taxonomy): domain Eukaryota; kingdom Viridiplantae; phylum Streptophyta; class Magnoliopsida; order Malpighiales; family Erythroxylaceae; genus Erythroxylum; species Erythroxylum williamsii. Next base: position 2,472,792 of record JANITW010000010.1, on the reverse strand, counting down.
CTAAATCTAAACAATTGTTTCTTAACAAATGTTTCAGTTTCCCAAGGCTATTTTGCAAACTAGAGGAGAAAAAAAATAAGAAATCATTGCGAATGATAGTTTCAAACCCATATGATCAACTATGACAACAGTTCATTGCCCCCTTTCTTCTTTCTCCTGGTAAATAGTTTACCCTCCTTTTTTACCATGTACTAAGAACATGAAAATCTTCTGTAAACCCTTATTTAACTCTTAAAAGTTTAAAACCATCCTTAAGAAAGGAACCCTGATCAAGTATAAAATAAGCAATATATCGATGTCCATTACACATGGAAAAGCAACTTTAGTAACTCCATTGATGGCTACCCTTCTTGAAGGAAGGAAGTCTTTTGTTAAACATATTGGTTATCGGAACCTTTCTTTCTCTTTTTTTTGTTTATAAAAGTAATCAAGTTTCAACATTAACAAAATATTACCAGAATCAACTTAAACTTAACAATATGTACATAACATATTTCCTATGCCAACAAAGCCTAAATATTCAAAGTGTTACATATTCCAGGCTTCCAGCAGCCTTAACATGCTTGAAGATTATTAAAACAAAAAAGAAAGAGAGATACAGCAACCCCCACAACGGAAAAAAAATAAAAAAAAAAAAGAAGAAGAAGAAGAACGAAAGAAGAGACAGAGATGAGTTTATGTAGAAGAAGCCATCTTGGACGAAACAATCATACACGTGCACTTACTGATTTCCATTGGGCATCGTTAAAGAACATAGCCGAGAGAGAATGAATTAAAAAGACAAGCAGAAAATAAATTAGAAATCCCCTACCCATAATTAAGAAAACAGAAAATACAGTTGAAATCCCCTCCTAGCATGAAAGTTGTGAAATAAGCATTTTAGCACATATCAAATCGTTTCCTTCTACTATTTTAAGCAACTGAAAAAGAAACAAAGAAATTGAACCCAAGTGCAAGAAAGGGAAACCACATAACAAAAGACTTGCGGATGAAAATAGCCCCACAGGTAATAACTCAAATCATTCCTAAAAAAGCAAAAAGAAAACTCGACAACTCTATCGAAAAGGAAATACTGCAGTTAGCTCCTTGAGAAAAATAAAACAGAAAAGGCAGGAGCACCAAAAAGCTCAGTAGCCAAAACATCAATCCTCAAGAAAACTTGAAAACATTATCACAAGCAACAAACAACGGGGAAAAATAAAACTCAGGACAATGCCAGATAAAAGAAAACCAAAAGATATTCACGTATCAAACCCCATAAATGTCAACAAATACAGATTCGGGGAAAAGTTGGTACTTTCAAGAAAAATTAAAATGAAAGAGAAGAAATGACAAATAAGCACAAATATACCTCTCCCTTGCTTCATCGTCTAAACAGTTGTCTCCAAACGAACCTTCAAGACCCAACTCATCCGTTTCGCACTTCGAACCGAAAGCTGCCCATTTCTCACCAACACACCCTTTTCTCTCCGCTTTCTTCCCACAGTCACTCCCCAACTTCACTGAACTCTCCCTTTGTTTAGGGTCTTTGACCTGTGGTTGTTGCATTACCTTGGCTTCATGGCCTTGTGGGGGCTTTTCAAGTCTGCGACTTCTGAGTTGAAGAAACGAGGAGGTATCTGGGTTAGGAGACGCCAATGAAGAGGATGATTGAAGTCTTTGTAAAGCTAAGGTCTTGGCTCTTGTACGGACGCCTAAGTTGGTAGACTGAGAGACCTCCATGACTGCAATATCACCAGAGATTTTAGACTTTTTCATATACTTCCCCATTATGTCTCTTTGTTGACTCTCTTTGCCCGGTAAGCTTTTTTAATCCACTGTGGTTTCTTAGGTCTTGAGTGTTTAAGGTTTGAAACTAGGAAAAGGTAAATGGTCCTAGAACAGTGTAAGAGAGAGTGTGTAAGGCACAGGGTTGGAGGGAAAGAGAAGGGACCAACAGGAGGGAGGACGGTGAACATGTAAAGGTTTGAGTTTTGGGTTTTTGGGTTAAATCCTTTGAAAGGCTCCTCAATTGTAACATAGTAAACCCAACCCACTATCTTCCTTCCCTCACCGCCTCCTTTTTAATCGTCTTCCTCTTTTTCCAGTTAAGTAAGTTAAAAGTACTTAAAGCATCGTGATTTGTTGAAATATTTATTATTGATTACTCATATATTAAAAAGTTTATAAATTAAAAATATTTATTAAAATATTCCATATTGATCAAATATAAAAATATTTAAAAATTTATAAATGATAAGGGTAAATTATCCAAATGAATAGTTCTAATTATTTTTTACAATAGTTGACCCAAGGCTAATTTTTATTAGTAGACTCTACATTTTATCCATATTAACAATTTTAATGGTATCAAAATAGGTTTGATTTGGATTATTAATTTAGATGTCCAATCCTAACGGTCTAGCCCAACTACCACTGCGTTTTATTTCCTGTGACAACTAGATATTCAGTCCCAGTTGCACTTGAGGGGGAGTATTAGAGTATCTCATATTGACTAAATATGAGAATCTTAAAGGATTTATAAGTAGTAAGGGACAACTACCAAATGACTAGTTCTAGTCATTTTAACAATGGTTGACCGAAGTTTAATTTTTGTTAGAGGACTCTATACTTTGCTCATATTAAAAATTATAATATGGTATCAGAGTAGGTTTGATCCGGATTATTAATTTCCCAGTTATTCGTATAGATATCCAGTCCCAACGACCTAGTCCGGTTATCACTGCATTTATTTCAAGTGATAATTGGACGTCTAGTTTCAGTTGCACTTGAAGAGGAGTATTTGAATATCTCATATTGACTAAACATGAAAATGTTAAACAGTTCATAAGTAGTAATGGTCAACTATCCAAATGATTAGTTTTAGTCATTTTGACAATGGTTGACGCAGGTTCAATTCTTGTTAATAGACTCTAATAATATTCATACTATACTATAATTGATAAATTATTAATTATTAATTTATAATATATATACACAATTTAATAAACTTGTGTTTACTTAATTAAATTTTATATTGTCAATGTAGTCATATGAATATATTTATTATATTTATTTTAAGTAGAAAATCAAACATAAAATATTGTGCATATAATAAAATAGAGATAAGATTTAGTTAAATTTAAATTTCATGACAAAATATTATATATATAACGTTGATGTTGCTTATAAAAGTATACATCTTATTACTTTATCAAAATTGTTGAATTATCTTATTAGCCTAAGTTTGACCATAAGAATTATTATATAATTAAAGTTATTACTTTATAAAGGTTTTACCGCATACAGTGAACTATATACAAATATAATGGATGGATAGTAGAAATTTACTTTCATCATATTCATATTTTTGAAAAATCATTTCTCACAATAATTGTAAAAAGAGGAAGACCATTACAATAATTAAAATTCTATAATTTTTAATTAATTGTAGCACTTTGATTTTCTTGACACATCTGCTTAGATAAAATGGTGTTATAATTGGATAATCTCTTATTTGTCAAAATTAAAAGAAAATATGTAATAGATAATTACCAAACTTTTATGTAACTGCTTTGAGATTGGAAGTAATACTTAGTAATAAAATTTACATCCATGTTTTTGTTTTTACTTCCATGTTTGACATTTAAAAAAAAAGATTTTGAAGCTCTTTCAGGTTTATGTTTCATTTTTCATATGTAATGTGCCCTAGAATTTTTTATTTAGGAGAATAACAATTTTAATTTTCAATAATAAAAATATTTTATTAATGATAATTTTTAACTCTTTATGTAAAAAATTTTCTATTGATTTAACGGAAAAATAACTTATAAACATTATGGATCGTGAAAAGATTAAACTGAACTTTTAAAGACTAAAGTTATAAAAAATTAAATTTCGAAAAAATAACAATAAAATTTTAAATTTTGTTTTAACTTAATGTTTTAAAATAACATTAGTTCTAAGTGTTCTAATAGTGTCGAGAAGTTATTTTTTGTAAGTCATTTTAAAATATTTAAGTTCTGAAAAATAGAATTTCAAAGAATCTAATATAATTAAATCAATTTCAAAACTTTTTTTTCTATAAGCTAGGTTGATTTTAATGCTTGACTGCTTGCAGAACACTTCGGGAGATATTTCTAAATCTTTTTCAAATAAAAAAGTTATTTTATTGGATGGAGTTAATTTGTTAACCAAATGAATATAATTTATTAACCAAATGAATTGGAATAAAAAGCCTTTTAAAATAAAAGGTTGGTCAATTCAAGAAAAGTGAACTGATCAAATTATTTTTCAAACATTTGTTTAAAATGTAACACCCACTCAAATGTGTAGTGTTTGGTGTACAAAATAAGAGTTAAACTAACAAGAATCAAGCATCTAATCAAGTTACACAAATTTAATGCAAGGGAACCACGAAGAGGGTTTTAGACAAATTGTAAAAGTACACATCAAATGCCAATCGTTGTTAAAGATTCAGGGAAAGAATATTTGAGGACCATTAATAACAAAGGAATCAAAGAAGGTCAAAGTTCTTAATAATCTAACCATGGTTCTTTATGCAATGAATGAAGTTTTGTATTTTAAGAGAAAGAATCGATGCCTATAATAATGAACGGAGTGAAGGAGCAAGTAATAAGAAAAGGTTATAGAATGCAATTAGCATTATTTTCATATTAGTGATCGACACTAATCTTTCACTAATTTTATAGACTAAAGAAACATAAACAACTCAGCGCTATAGTCAAGGTTATAAATAATGTACCGAACTTGGCATTAGAATTTGTTTTGATACGATACAATACCTATTCTGGTCAATATTAGGTACTATTTAGGGTATTTTTTTAAAATTACAAAATAATTCATAAATTCTATAAAATTGTAAAATATTTCTATAATACATTGTGTTATATAGTTCTTAATTATATATTAATCATGTCTCAAAAAATCATAATAATATAAATTTGAAAGAACAACTATCTCTTCATTTCAATTAATATTACTTTTATATATTTCATATATAAACAATAACTACAATTAATATAAGAAAAAGATCATTTAGTTATCATACAAATATAAAAACTAAGAATAATATAAAATACTTCAAATATTATAATTCATATCATATAGTAAATAATGATTGCATTAAGACATCATATAGTACGAATAATATAGGCCTATAAACATCACAATAGGAGTTAGTGTTGAGGAATAAAATAAAGTATGAGTAAAACATGAAACAAAAACACTAATAGTTAAAAGTACTATATTTATATTGTATAAATAGGATTTAAAATCCATATCAAATATAAATAAAATTAAAAGAAAAGAGAAAAATAGAAAACTTAGAACTTTATTTAATGGCATATCTGCTCAAATCTTGAGAGAAGTCTTATCATCACTATCATTCAAGTTCATTATATCATATAACATTTTAATACTTTCCCATTTAAGTCTCCTAAATCACTTTCATATATGAAACTTGGTTCTTTAAAAATTCAATTCGTTAAAATATTGATATAGTCAAAGCAAGTTGAATCTATAGAATCACCTGTTTTATTAAAAGTCTTAGTAAATAAGTAAAAATTAATTACTAAGAAATTATATTCAATTAATAACGATAATAATATAATTGTCTTGAAACTTTATGTTGTATTGAGCAAAGACCAAATCGTTTAATCTTTTATGTTCCAGTCTATTTCTTTTTTTTTAGAATGGACGAATTCAAACTCCAATTCCTTTCACATCTAGTAGCCCTCATATATTGACTTAGAATTTGAATTGTAAACTTTTACAATTCTAGAGCACCATTTCTAAGCAACCATAAGACAATAAAGTGACCTTATAAATAAAAAAAAATGATGATTAATTTTAAACAAGTAATAAAATAGAGAAATATATACTTGAATTAAGTTTGTCTCTTTGACAAATTACAATGAGCAACCCAAAATTACTGTACAACTCCTTGAATGCCTCCATTTGTAAGTTAAAGAAATCTTGCATCATCTCATATAAATCAATTATTGTGATAGATAATAACATTCACCTTGTAACTTTATATTTCTTTGTAAAACCTAGTTTAAAATAGATGCTAAGATTAAAAAATGCCCTAATAGAAATCAATGGAGAGTAAAGTTGCATTTTTTATCTTTCATTAACGACTACAAGATAAAGTGTATATCTTTCATCTAACCATTGTCATATCCACATTATGAACTACTTATTTAGATTGTAAGGCACTAAAAATTGAAGCTTGAGCTTTAGGTGTTGTTCATAGAGAGAAAATATTATACATTATCTTCTTCTCTTCCTCACATCAGGTGCAACAATCTCTTCCTGTTGGATAGGAATACCACCTTCAACATTGTCAGTATCATCTTGATCACTGCAAAAAGAACTTTCACTACCATTTTTATATTTCAATCCTTTTCTTCTGTCCTTCTCATTCTAATACTCTTCAATGAAAGTTTTCATATGCTATTTCACAACATGGTTAATTTTCTTGTAAGGCTTCACGTCACCTCTAATCTTAACTAAATGCTTCTTTATCTAAGGATTCCCTTACCTTTCAAATGTTTGTCGTATTATAAATAAATAGAAAAAAATTTCATATTAGGAAAGAATCTAACATGAGCTCAAGCCAAATCATCAAATCTTTTAGAATCTAAAGGGGTTGAATTATTAAGAATACTTGAACTTCCTCTATTTATCTATATAAATAAATAAAGACATATGTCAAAATTAAATTAATAACTTCATATCAAAAATAAAAGTTTTTGTATATAATATCATTACTTAACTATAAAAATTAAACAGTCCATTCTAAGAAGATTGATCATATACAAATACTTACAAAAATAAATTTCATAAATATAAGTCACTATAAGAGTAGCATAATATCATGTTCAATAAGCACTGACTAAGTATAAGCATTGCAATAAAAAGTACATGATTTGTCATCATTAAGATTATGCTTCTACCACACCTTTCTTATAATAATGTTATGGATTTTCCAATAGACATTCTTATTTAATATATATGAAGTTATATATGTTCACTATCTAATAAAGCATATAGGGTAATCAATCAAATAAATATGTTTATTAAAGAATCCTAATATTTCTATAATATTAATACATCCTCTTTGAAGAAAGATTTCAATGATGACATTATGAGTACAAATAAGGAATTTGAGGCATCTATGAATGAGAAAATGAATCAAAAGAAGACTATGAATAGTTTATTCTTAAACCAATGGAGGAAGAGAAAAAGATTAAAGCTCTATATGGATAGATATACACCAAAATTCATTCTCAAAAATAAGATTTTTGTGAGGTGTCATATTATAAAGCAACTCAATCCTTCTTTAAATTCATGTTACTATTGCATTTTTTCATATATTGTCCTAAACTATAGATCAGGCACTAAGAAATAAGACTTAGGTATCACTAATTTAAGAGGCTTTTAATCAATTTTTAAAAATAAAGTTTAAACACTAATATAAAGGTCATCAAATCATCTCATTATAATAAGTAAATGGGTATTAGGAATAAATTGGATGAATATTGTAACACAGTGAGAAATAAAATTAAGATAGCAGTTAAAGGGTATAATTGATAGAAATTGTGAAGGCTAAAGGCATAATGAAATTGTGAGAGGGAGAGGTAGAGGATAACAGGTTACTAGGTTAAGGTTAGGAAGATGTAGGCTAATGTTTTTTAAAATCAATTCTTTATCTTTTTAAAATTTTATTATTAGACCAGTATTGACCAGTTTTCTAGGTACCAGTTGGTATAGACCAATTAGTACCAGTTGAAAAGGACATTACCTATTGGTACTAAAAACCAAAATGATATTATTGTATTCTATATTGTTTTTAAGCCTATATGGCACGTTTTAACTGGTACCAACCACAATAGTACAATGTTCTTAAGTTTAACCAAATTAAACCTTGTAACCAATACTAGACTCATCCATATAATACAATTGTCAAGTTTCATAATAACACTACCCGAGTGCTCTCTGGAAAGACATTAGACTCATAGTTTTGGTTACTTAGGTGTTTCAATTTAATGTTATTATTTCCTTTTTGAACTCTTTCTCTTAGGATGTTGATATTACTAGATATATATGACCTATAAAAGACTATCTTATAGATGTAAAGAGATATTATTGATCAATTAAATACCTTGGAGAGATTTTTCTTAAATCTTCTAAAGTAACTTTTATTTTAGTTTATCTAAAAACTTGTAATCTTGTAATCTTATTTATTTTGCTAATCACGATCAAACCTTAGAATCCTATCACGCCCACGCCCACTTGTGCTCTTTCTTTCGATTCTATCTCCGGCATAGTCCGCATCGCAATATCCGATTAACCTGAAATCTTTACATTTCTCAAACATTAAGCAAAGATCAGTAGTACCTGCGAGATATCTCATAATTCTTTTAATAGCAATAAAATGGGACTCTCTAGGATCGGCCTGAAACCTTGCACACAAGCATACACTGAACAAAATATCAGGTCTACTTGCTGTAAGATA
>JANITW010000010.1:2313488-2331771 GCA_027564335.1 Erythroxylum williamsii | reverse complement strand
TTTACTTACTGTGTTTGCCGCGCTAACGTTGAATTAATGGCTCCAAAAAGAAAAAAAAATGTATACTGAGTTTTAAAACGACTGATGTAGTACGCCACTCTCGCGGGTCACGGACTCGGATATCACCAACGATATCGGGTTCGGGTCTTACGGGAGTGGGGTGTTACACATTTAAAGGTCAAAAAGGATAATTTTGATATAAGCATCCCTAGTTATATCTAATTTATAAAAATTCCCAATTTCGATATTATGCCTAAATTGAAAAATTCAATGAAATAAAAATTAAAAAGTTTTGAAAAAATTAGAGGTTTTAATTGTAAAAAGTAAATCATAGATGCAATATCTAATCATCAATTTCATAAAAGAGTATAATTTTGAATTCCCAAAAATATTTCAAAATAGAAGTATGAAAAATGCACAAAATTCTGAAACTAAACAAAATCAAAGACATATCAATATAATTAAAAGGGAAACAACATTGAATCCTTTAACAATTTAAGTATGGAAGCATTAATTTGGAAAGATAACTCTTAATTAAGAAAAATTTTGAAAATTCCCAAATTTGAAACCTAATAATGACAAAATTTTAATTTAATGCAACAAACAAGATTTGTTGATGAATTCAGGGATGGTGTTTTCTAAAGAATAGAGTGAGTTTTCTAAGATTTTGGAAGATATATCTAACCAAGATGGAAACTAGAAGAAAAAAGGAGGAGGAGAGCTTAAACAATGAAGGCGAGTCAACCACACAACTTCACTGATCGGTCAATATCTACAGTCAACCATACTTATCAACCAAAAAAGGTATAAACTCACTGGAATGAAAAATTTCTTATATGAATGGGACAATGATTGACCACTAAAAAAAATTTGTTAACTAATATGCGAAGTGGTATCCTTTTTCAATGTCTCATTTTCATGCTTTGAAGTGTTTAACGTATGATTGTCATTAATGATCACATTTTTGGTTTCTTTGATGTTACGTAATTCACTTTTAAACTTTTTATTCCCATTACTGCATGCATTTAAATAGTTTAGAGATCCTTGCATTTGGAGGATAATTTCTTCATTTTCTTACTTAGGATTGCTAAACCTTCATTTAGTTCATCATATGTTAAATCGCTATCTGATGATTGCTTGATTGATTATATATTTACTCCCTACTAGTTAGTGATTAATGTTATGAAGTGCTTAAGTTACCTATTTTGGTTCATGTTTGGTTTTAGGTACAAGTTGGAAGCAGAACTAAAATGAGCTAAAAGCTCATCTTTTGAGCCATACTCTTGATGTTCAACCTTATTCGCCTTTGTGGAATAAGAAGGAGATGAATTATGGTGAAGATGGGATAAGAAAATGAAATAAATGAAGTTCCTGCAACTTACACATCCATGCATAAGACTGTGTAACTCTCTAAAAGCATATAGGATTGTTTCAACACCTTCTGTAACTTACACGATAGTGTAGCTAGCTGTGTAGCTCACCAAGATCGTGTAAAACAACAATATAAGGGAAAAATTTACATATACAGTTAGCCTACGCCCATGTAACTAATTATACATGTCGTAAACAAAGCATGAAAGGTTTTAGAAGCACAAAAGTGGGAAAAATACTTACTTCTTCGAGATCTATAAAGAACTAACCTTCTTCATTTCAGTTTGAAAGGGAAATCTATTTCAAAGAACACATTTGGGCATCTCTTCAACTTGTATTATTGTTCTCTCTCTTTCGAAATTATTTCCATTATTCTTTGCTTAAAGTTTTGGGTATTCGTATATGAATGATTAATGTTCTCATTCTCAATAGATTATTTATGTATGGACCTATTTCTAGAATCTAGAATACAATACGTAATCATTGTAATTGTGATTCATTTATGTTAAACTAATGGTTGTGAGTCATTAGGGATAACATAACATAGGTTAGATGACCTAAGCTTATATGTCTGTTGTCTAAATTAACCTATTTTCCTAGTTCATAATGTAGTTGTCATAATAAATGTAGATAGCTTATCTAGTTTGTTTGATAACTAAATCTAATCAAATAGCTTATTTTGATTATATACGACCTAAGAAAAAACTGGGGTTAATAGAGCTTATTGTTAACTTATGATTAATAGTTTCTAAGAGAGGTATACGAACAACATGAAGATTAAGTGTGCTCATTTGTGTGTAGGCTGAGATAGAATCAAGAACTAGATTCTAAACTAATTAGGCAATCTTATCATTTTACCATAGTTTGATTTTATTCATTTTCATTTGTTCAATTTTACTTTATTTTCTTAATCGAATCTAAGCAACCCACCCTCACAAATACCCTAAACATTGAGTCATTCATTACAAAAGCTAGACATACACTCTCTGTAGAAATGATCTTTACTCACCACTACTTCAAATTTAGTGTGCAGAGTGAGGATTTGTTTTCTGTTTTGTTTAACATGCATCACTATCACTATCACTATCATACAAATTCAAAATGGATTTTACCTCATCATTTTTAATAGTTGTAAAGTGAATTTGAGTTATCTCTCCTTCCGAATTTATTTTGTGAACTTGATTATTATTGATTCAATACAAAATTCTAGTGTTGTGATAATTGTTCATTTCATACTTTGATAGTAAATCAAGAGAGTGATTCAAAGATAATATGATTAAATTGCATAACGAGAGTTGGTAATTTAATAAGTCACGTGATTATCAAATCAAATATCATTTAAAGAGATCTTATGTGAGAACTTGATTATCTAATATAACATCAAATCTAAGTGAAAATGTTAGGAATTTATTGTGAGTCGTGAGGTTGCAAAATTTGATATTTTCATATTAAATTAGGGTTAACTAATTAGCTTTTGAGCAAAAGTAATCAAAACCTTAGAAAATATAGGATTGAGAAATAATTGGATCAATTAGAGTTGAGGGAACAAAATAATTAAAGAATAAATCCTAAGTGTTCATCGTTGATCAACCTTACATTAAATTGGCAGTTCACTTATCATTTTTTATTTGCTTGATTTTATTTAATTTCTATTATATTTTTCACTCATATCATATTTTATTATCTTAAACAAAGTTAGGTTTAATTTGTTTTAGCTAGTTCCTCATAGGATCAATTCCTTTCAATACTATACATTACAATCTGTATACTTTCAGATATTGGGAGTTTTATTATATATAAAACTTGTTTAACAAGTTTTTGACACCTTTATTGGGAAACTATAACATTAGGACGATTTGAGTTCCTTGATTTAAGGAATTGTTACCCTCTCTTGTGTGATTGAGGTGCGCAATCCTAAGAAATAAGAAAAAAAAAAAGAAGAAAGTTGGACACATCAATTTATACATCATAAGGCAAGAATGAGGAATCTGAATACTTGAATGCCAAGAAGATCTAGAAAGAATGATGGTGGAGCAAATATGTTATAGAGAGTGAAGGACCCCTATGGACTTCATGAGGCCAGGGTTCAACACCAATCCTCAAGGAATTACATAACCAGTAGTGCAACCAACACACGATTTATTTAGAAAGATGGCAAACATTAGTTATTTTTGGACATCAGAATGAAGCAGACAGCAATCAACCTTCCAAGGCCCCAAAAAAATGATTGTTGCAAATTTAGTGGCAGCATTGCAGGTTAAGTCGACAACCTCACCAAGCAATTAAACAACTTGACAATTGGCACTTTCTCTCCATTTAAAGCAATTTAACAAGGATGAGATCTATGCAGACGAGAGAGCCATATCATAGTTGATTGCTTCCTATTGGAAAACAATAATTTGCAATAACTCAACTTTATAGGAGCACAAGTTGTTCAATGAGTTAATGATCCTTATTGGAACACATACAATATTGGGCGGCAGAACTTCCCAAATTTCTTTTGGTCTAATAATTTGGAGACTCAAATAGGAAATCAAGACCTACTAGGCTTTTAGCAAGATGAGTCTAGTTTATGGGATTCAAAATTGGACAAGCTCACGAGTCTAGAAGGAAAATTCAAACAAGTATTAAAGATTTAAGCCTCTTTTATTCACAATCTAGAGGTTCAACTAGGCTAATTTGCCAATAAATTTTGTACCAGAAGTGTGGAAAGCTTTCTGAGCAATATAAAAGTAAATTTAAGAGACCAATTTAAAGTGATCACACTTAGGAGTGGGAAAGAGCTAAAAGAACCAACAAAAGAACAAGCTAAACCCTACCTTTTAAAGGACTAAGAAAAAGGATGAAGAAAAGAACAAAGACCTCCTTATGTTCCTACTTCGCCTTACCCACCAAAAATACCATTCTTACAAAGACTTCAAAAGAATAAATTGAATATACAATTTGTAAAGTTTGTGGAAAAGATTAAGAAATTACAAATTACCTCACCCTTTATGGAATCTTTGAAAAACATACCCATATATGCAAAGTTTCTCAAGGACATGTTATCAATCAACCAGACTTGGGATGACAACCAAATGGTAGCCATGATAGAAAGTTGCAGCTCCTTACTTACCAACCATATGCACTCACAGTTGAAAGATTTTGGGAGTTTTATGATACCCATTAAAGTTGGTAATTTATAGAGTTTGAAATTTTTATGTGACTTAGGTGTAGATATTAATCTTATACGTTTATCAATTTTAAGGAAATTGAGGCTAGGTGATGTGAAGCCAACCTCTATGCTTATTCAATTGGTGGATCAATCAATAAAGAAAACTTTTGGCCTGGCAGATGATATACCTGTAAAAGTGGACAAGTTTATTATTCCTGTTAATTTTGTAATGCTAAAATTTGAAGAGGATCAAAATTGTCTGCTACTTCTTGACATACCATTTCTAAACATTGAAATAGCTTTGGTAAACATCCATAAAGACATCCTCATCCTTTGGATTGGTGATGAACAAGTGAAATTCAATATAAATAAGATGTTAAAGAATCTGAAGGAGGGCAACTCATTCATAAGAATTGATGTAGTCAAATCTTTAAGGAGTGAGAGGAAAAAGAACAAATGACGACGGATATAGAACTTGAAGCATATAAGGAAGTCTCTGTTCAAGAAGTAGAAGAAAAAGAGGAGATGAGGATGATTAAAGAAGAAAATAAGCAATTCACCTTGTTAGATGACAAATTGTTGGATTCAACCGAAGATTTTGGGAGTTTCATCATTCCCTACTTTGTTGACAATTTGTTGCCAAAAAAGATATTACTTAACTTATTAGGTTTTCTTAATTTGATTAAATATATCCTTATTATTATCTTGCAATATTTAGCTTATTTACAAGCTACTAAACTGAAATTGGGTGACATAGGTGGAAGCAAGATACTCATAATAGACCTAAGTTGAGCATAAAAGAAAGAGCACGTCAAGCTTATGATGTTAACTAAGTGTTACTTGAGAGGAAACCCAAGAATTAGGATTTTGTTATTTTATTATTTTCTTTTCTATTTTCTTTTCGGTTTAATTTGTACTTTGTTACTTTTATTTTTATGTCTACTTTGTAGGGAGAGGAGTTTTGGAATTTTATAGCATAGAAGGTCTTCAATTTTCATTGCCCACACCGTCACCACCTCAATATCCTTAATATCTTTCTTTCTCTTTTTTTTTTCTATTTCTTTTCTTGTTATTTTCCTTTATATGCCATTTGTTTTTCTCATATTGAGGACAATGTGTTGTCTAAGTGTAGGGAGGATTGTGCATTGACATTTCGTATGTGTGACTTTTGCATATCATATTGTCTTAGTTTTGATTAGATTGACATTTTGTGAACAGATATTGCATATGTGTGAATTTTTCTATGGCATTAATTTGATGAAATTAGTTTAGCTTGCAACATGGTCATTTAATTTGTAAAGGCATATTGACTTGTGAATTTTATGTTTTAAGTACCTTTGGATGAATATGCCTGTTAATTAGGATACGACATTCATTTTGTTCACTTAAGGAAATTTGTTATATACATTTATAATTATAAATCAATTGAATGAGTTAGCATCATTAGTAACCTTTCACGAGGACGATTGATTAAAAAGGAATGAGGAAGGCTAAGTGAATTAAAAAAAAAGGTGTGTGTAAATAAATAACGATGTCACTCAGATTATGAATAGAGCTAGTAGCTAGTTGGGAATATGATATAGATGAGTAACTAGGGGCATTCATGAAAAAATGCTTGTTATTGCGTTAAAAGGCTATAATGACATTCCAACCTAACTAATTAATAAAACGTAACTTAGTTGAGTAACTGGAGGACATTCACGATAAGGTTTTTGCCTTCATGTCAAAAGTCTATATTAACATTAAATAAAATTAAAAATGGTGTTTTGATAAATAAATCCAACTGATCTTTGAAAATAACAAAAATTTTCATGAAGGAATAATTAGTGATAGTTGCAATTTTAATTGACTGCTAATTATAAATGTATGTGTACAAGTGCGATAGGTGAATGAATATGATGTTAATACTTTGATTAATATGTATATTCAATTCCAAGTCTTAATTATCAAATGCATAGATTAGTATGTTAGCACAACTTGAATGATTGATGTTTGCAGTTAAATTGATTATATAAAGTTACATGTCATTGTCTCATTATTGCTTGATGAATGAATGCATATGTTCATGTTTGTTTTTGTTGAGTTTGTGTTTTGATTTTTGCTTGAGGACAAACAAAAGTTTAAGTTTGGGATGTTGATAGGTGTAGTTTATACTATGTTCAAATAGGTATTTTAGTGTGTTTATGGGTGTTTATTAGATGATTATCATACGGATAGGCTTAAAATTGTGTTAATGTGATCGCTTGTATGTATTCTAAGTGTTTGTTAGGTTTACAGCAAGAACTGGATCTTAATTTTGTGTTTCATGAGGTGTTTGATGTGTTTGTGACTGCACCAGAACAAGAAATTGGAGAAGATGATGGATGAAAATGTGGCATAAAACGAAGATATCAAAGCACATAAGAGATGCACGACCATGCATCATCCCGTGCATATCACTTAGGCATTGCAAATTTGTGATTTTCAGCAATTTTGAAGATGCACAGTTGAGCATCAGATGGTGCATCTGCCAAACAACAATTCCAATGAATTCCAGCTTTTCTAGCACATGAGTTTCTTTGGTCCTTTGATGTTTTGGGGCTATTTTTAGAATCAAATTAAGTGGGGAAACCTAGAAAGAAACATAGAAGCCTAAAAAACTATTTAAGAATGTGAAACACTCCAAAAAACAGAGTAGCCAACTTAGTCAAACAAGGGAGATCAAGCAGAACATTTAGAATTCCAAATTTCCAAATCAAGCTCAAACTAAGTTTTTCTTTCTTTCCTTTTTTTTATTTTCATCAAATTTGATGTGTAAACTGAATTATTTGATTTTTTACATTTATGAAGTTCTAATTTTTAGATTAGGGTTTATTTCGAATTTATTTTGTGAACTTGATTATTATTGATTCAATACAAAATTTTGATGTTATGATAATTGTGCATTTCATACTTTGATAACAAATCGAGATAGTGAGTCAAAGGTAATCTGATTAAATTGCACAACTAGAGTTGGTAGATTAATAAGTCACGCGATTATCAAATCAACTATCATTTAAAGAGAGATCTTATGTAAAAACTTGATTATCTAATAAATAACGTCAAATCTAGTTGAAAATGCTAGAAAAGTTTTGTGAATTGAGATGTTGAAATATCTGAAATTTTCATATTCAATTAGGATTAATTGATTAGATATTGAGAGAAAGTAATCAATACCTTAAAAAAACTAGGATCGACACATAATTGGATCAATTAGAGTTGAGGGAACAAAATAATGAAAGAATAAATCCTAAGCTTTCATCATTGATCAACCTTACATTAAATTAGCAGCTCACTTATTATTTGTTATTTGCTTGATTTTATTTAATTGTTTTAATTTATGTTATTATTTTCAATCATATAATATTTTATTACCTTAGACAAAGTTAGGTTCAATTCATTTTAGTTAGTTCCTAGTAGGATTGATATCTTTTGGTACTACAAGTTACGATCTATGTACTTGCAGGGATTGGGAATTTTATTATATATAAAACTTACTCAATGCAAACCTTAAGATCAGTTATACTTTGTGCTTCTAGAGATTTCCAATTAACCCAAATTGGAGAAGGGAAGAGGGCTCCTATAACAGGCGCGATTCTTCTTGATCGACCTTATCTTCCCTAAGAGGTAATTCCTCTTATAGATAGTATTGTGTTTGGAGAAAAGAAGATGGTGAAATACATTTCACTAGTAGATCATCATGAATAGTTATACAAGTTATGCTTAATTGGCAAGCATTCAAAGAAGAATTTTCATATCTATTTCAAAATATAACAAACAACGTCTCCACCTTTTGATAAACCCTTACTATTATTCTTTTCATTGTTGACTATAGTAGAAAGACCTCGATCAATTTTCCAAAGTTCAAATTTGAAATTATTGATGCATGTAAAAGTATAAAGTTTTAGATGGAAAAACTAGTTTTGACATTAAAATTTTAAAAATTGATAAGAGGTAGAGAACTTATTTTTAACAAGTTTAAGAACTTTACTTGACTGATGGAATCCATTAAAATCAAATAATTTAAATATAGCAATAACCATGTTAAATGAACAAGATGATAGTTAACTATAGCAACCTCGTGCTCACACCACACGTACAGAAGGGGTACTGTGTGAGTAAGACGAATAATGTTTAGTGATCAAAGTCATCAAAACTTAGTGCTCAATCACTCATCATGACCTGTACAAATGGGCAATCTTGTGCTCACACTACTCGTACAGAAGGGGTTCTGTGTGAGGAGTGTGAATAATACTTACAGATCAAAGTCATCAAAACTCAGTGCACAATCAAAACCGATATTTGAATGGAAATGCCTGAAAGATTGTAACGAAGATCAGGAAACCAATTTTCCACATTTTTATCATCGTCCCCATCCTTTGCATCGATATCGTCGAGCATTGCTTGAACTTCTCTCTGCATACAATGTCAACACAATCTAATCTATTTGTCCAAACTGAACCCTCTACATTCAAACAAGCCTCCAAAATTCTCCACTGGCGTAATGCAATGGAAGAGGAACACCAAGCTCTTATTGGTAATCACACCTGGACAGCTGTTCCTGCTTCACACAAAATATTATTGGGTGTAAATGGGTAGATGACATTATTATCACATGAAGTAATCCAAGCATAATTCAGGCCTTCGTTCTCAAGCTGTCCTCTCGGTTCTCAAGCTACCGACACTGAAACTAATTGGCTAACTCATCTATTGGGAAAATTGAGCATTTCTCTTGATGTACCGCCTGTTGTCTACTGTGATAATGTACGAACTACTTTTTTGCTCAAATCCAATTTGTCACTCACGTATAAAACACATTGCTATTGACTTTCATTTTGTTCACAACCAGGTAGGCAAGAAAGCTATTCGTGTCTCGCATATTCATACTACCGGTCAGTGTGCTGATTGAATAACCAAACCTCTTGCTAAGAAGCTAGTTCTTGATCATCTTTCCAAGCTTCAAGTCCTACTTGTCCAGGTTCCTATCAGTTCAAGGACTGCTGCGCTTGCGAGGACACGATAGAGAGCAATTCTCTCCATAATCTCCTCCACACGTTAAGAGAGTGATTCTCTCCGTAATTTCAAATTCCTGATTAGATGTAATTGTATTCATTATTGATTCTGTTTCCTTTTAGAAAGCGTAACATCTCTATTACTCATGTACATATATTGATGCAAATGTAAAAACAATGAAATATTCATAAACACATATAAATTGTTCAATTCTAACTTCGAAGACAAGCAGTGTCTAAAAACTATTTTATATGCTCTATCGTCCACAATAAATCCGGAGCACAAATGAACAAAGCCTTAAAAAATTTTGTTAGATACTCGAGCTTGATCTGAAGAGGATGATAATAACATATAAAAATAGTAGAAAATAGGTATAATACGTGTTCAAATATGATGAATTATTCATAGCAGTTCGCAATGTAACAATCAATATCGCGCTCCTACTAAGCCATACAAAATCGAATATCCAATTTTCAAAGGAGACGAGTTGAGGCATTTGAATTTGTAAGTGTGAACAACTCTTTTAATTTGGATAGAACACTGAAAGATCAATGCCGGAATTGTTTCCATGTATCTTGAAAGAGATGCGTTGTCCTGACACCAACTTTATACGAGGAATGGGTTAACAATGACAGGCTCTGGCAGGGGAGAATACATCCTAGTACTAGAACAGAGATTGAGAACGCCATCTTTGAAGATCCTATCAAAGGATTGAGAGAGCTCCGACGAAAGGGATCATTGAAGGATTACCTTGAAGGTTCGACTTACTGTCACACAATCTCGTGATGCTCGAACCTTACCTAGTGAGCCTATTTTTTAAAAGACTGAACACGGACATCGAGTATCGCATCAAGATTTGGGCAGCTCGTTAACCTTACGACATTAAGAAATGGCTCAATAGTATTATGGAGTTAATAAATAAGCACGAGGAATAATCAGACAATGGGTGCACGTCCTCATTTTAGAGGAATTACCTAGGTATATTATTACATGTCAATCGTCAACAGTAAAGACAATAAGAAAATAAGGAATATGAAAACTATCAACAACAGGAAGTTGGACGAGAACTATGAAGAAGACAGTGGATTATTTCCTAAGATTTGTATACAACAGTGATGATGACGAGATCGTTGAGACAGTGGAGACTGTTCTCACCCAACATCACTCTCCTAAAGGGTATACCAACACCACAAGACTAGATACATCATCTTAGTTTTCTATCCTGGAAGTGATAACTTATTTCAACCTTCATTTCCAACATTATGGACAAGGCTGCTAAAAGAAGAGGCATTCATAAATGTAAAAATTATATAAGCATAATATGTGTTCAAATGCGATTAGCATTTAGGGTAATACATACTCTTAAGACCTGAAGAAATATCGATCAACAATAATTCTATTTTTTGTTTCTCCACTTTCTTTCTTTTCTGCCTGATCTCTTGACATTTTTTAGTTTCTAAACTCTACCTTCTAATCTTCTTTTTTCTTCTAACTCTTGATACAATAACCTCAAAAAGAATAGTGGTATTATGGCAAGAACTGTCCAGTTCAAGATAATGGTGACACTTTTGTATGTTTGCACGAGGCTACACAAAAGAATGAAAGTCTATGACTTAACAATATCTTCTATGAGGAATGTAGTTAATACATTTGTACCTGTGAGTCAACTGCAACTTTTGGAGGTCACCAAGAACTACAAACCAAGTAGCGTCCTATGTGGCCTGGGCAATTGGCATATGATCTCGATCTATTGACCTAAGATTCTCACTTTCTAGTTCACCACTTGCTTCCTTTGATCTCCCAAAAGAATCAGAAGGAATGTTGATTCCAGCAAATCCAATCATAACAGCAACAGCCCCAAGATAATCCATCAGGCGAGGGGCATGTCCTTTGAGTGAATCTACAACAGCTGCCAATGGGACTTGAATAGTAAGGCCAGCTGTTGCCACAGTGGTGGTTGTCAAAAGAACAGCCTTGGCCCATAAATAGTCACTTAATACGTTATCCAGCAAGCCTGTTTAAGAATAAAGGAATCAGAAGAAAAGAGGGAAATAGTTCTTTACAAGTTCTTTAGATATAAGGAAAAATGGCTATAGATCTTACACAGTTAGAATGCAGTTATACGAGCTGTTTTACAAGAAAGAACAGATATATATGGAAACATCAAATTCTTCAATGATAGATTACAGTGGCAAAACCATGAGATGATTTTCTTGTGGTCAACACAAAACAGATTGCATGGAAAACAATAAACATATGCTATTTTCTTATTGAAAGGGACTAGGCTTCAAAAGGGCAATCCAGGCAACAGTATCTAAGAAGATAAGGCCATAGGACCTTTGAGAAACTTATGGCTAATCACTTTTGAGACATCATCAGACAGCAAATGTACAAAGATAAGTAGCTTCTTATTTTATTAAAAAGGAAACAACTTATACCTCAATGGAATCAAACATTAAGAGGTAATCCCATAGGAAAACAGAAACTGTTGTGATTCTTTCTGTTACTACTTCCTTTAACACATAACATTGATATAGTTATCCACTGGAACAAAAGTTGTTATCCTAAATGATGATATGCAGTTTAGGAATCTCCCACTACATGTGGTTCTGTGGGTTAATGGAAGCCAGATGAACTCAAGTTCACTAAAACAGCTAATATTCAAGATACACCATGCTTAAAATTGACGAATATGATGAACAAATGCATTGAAGTACAGATCTCTCAATCAATCTTATAACTAATATTGGCCGCAAGGCAAGCCAATTATAAACACCTTTACTATGCGAACTTACATGTAGTCCGTGTATAATAGGTAATTTTTTAAAAGAGTAGCTCGACCCTCAAAAGCCACCAAGTATGATTACTTAAAGCATAAAGAAACCACATTATTACAGAATAACAATAACTAGATTACCTAACATATCATCGGCATTTAAGTGAAAAGCACTCAAAAAACAGGAAACCACTGCACCTATGCAGATGTACTTTCGCCCATAAAAACAAAAGGATGGCAGAGATGAGCAATTCTTGATGAAAATAAGATAACATGCACCAAAGTTTTCAAGGAAAATATGACACTTCGTACTTGAAACAAGATCATATAGTTGGAAGCAACCAATAGAAATTTGAATCTAATGCAAACAAGAATGTGTTAAATACAAACCTTTGCCAACAATTAGACCAAACTGTTTCCAAGTCAGCATATTAAAAGGCTCCAAATTGGTGAAATTTAGTATGAGGGCCACTGGGAGGAATATGAAGATGTTGAAAAGTCCTATGAACCCTAGGAACTGTGCCATACTTGCTTGGCCACTTTTTCCATCATCATCTGGTAGCTTCAATCGAATGAGTGTAATATACACAGCATACAACCCAGCTGAGAGAAGAGCGAAAAAGTCTCCAAGAAGTGGATTTGAGGCAATAGAACTTAAACCGCTTTCTGAGTCCCCCAAGCTAACAATTATAGTTCCAGCCATGCATAGAAGTACACTTGAAAGTTTCACCCAAGTAAAATTCTCTCCAAGGCAAGCTAGAGACACCAAAAATGTGAAAAGACTGGATGTAGTACTTAAGATGGTATTTGACTGCACAATGAAAGGGGGAATTCAATAACACTAACATATTGCAGATACAAGCATGAGTAAGAGACTTACTGTCACAGTAGTGTACTTCAATGATAAGTTGAAGGTCAGCTGAGCAAGGAACCAAAATGGGCAAATAAGCAGGCTGACCTTTGCCATTCTAGTACGTGTCCAACGTCCTTTTGAATCAACTCCATCATTAGCATCCTCATCTACTTTAAGTTCACCAGGTAAAGCCCTTTGTACCTCATAACTAACACATCCTGGACTCGAACCACTATCTTTCCCACAAGATCCGTTCTCTCCTTGTTCCGTAATCGCAGATACTTCCGACCGATCAACTTTTGTCACCAAACTACCCTCGTCAAGAAGAATGGCCTGCTCGGAGTCTTCTACTTCTTGCAAAGGACTGCGCATTTTGTTCCTCCAGAACATAACAGTATCATAAGAATCCTCCAAATGCCGTCCAAGTTCAACGATTGGAATGTACACCACAAACAATGAATTGCAAATGTATGTAATGAGAAATGGTGAGACGCCAGCATCAACCACAGATTGAACTACAAAACTGGCAGCTATCCAGATAGTGGCTACAGCAACTATGTATATCAAACCAAGAGCCCATCTCCAAACTTCACGGTCCTTATCCTTGGAAGCCATAATTAAACCCCCAAAAAAAAAAACTTAATATTCCAAAAAGGCTCAGATATTTGACCCAAGTCTCAATTCACAGCATACGAACAATCATATTCATAGATCCCTTAGGGTAGACAATATGGCATATCCCAGAACTGAGTGAAACCGAATATCATCGAACCTGGGGTAAAATATAGAAAAAGATAAAAGGCAACTAAAACAGAAGTTGGCGTCTGACCAACCAAGATCCCAACAAAATTATCGAGTCAAAAGTCTCTCAGCGCTTACAAACGTCGAACAGGTGAATCAGAATAAGTGGGTTTCCGACCGAAAATTGGGGGCTTCCGGGACTACACACGCGGGACCTGAGAATAGGATTATGTTGAGATCCAAACGCTGGGAACAGGATCGTCTACCCCTTTAAGAGAATTTTGTGTATTTAAATGAGGGGGTATACAATTATACATTAAGAATTCAAAATGGAATTTCTATTTTTAGTATATTTAATAAAAATAATCATGTATATTTAAATGAGGTGGCATAAACTGGTAGAGTATTAAAAATAAAATTTCTATAAGAGATAATTTGGTATATTTAAATAAGATGACATAAGTTAAAATAAAAAATAAAAAATAATTTTTTTAGAAATCATTACATTACTTTTCTATAATTAAGTTTTTAAATATATTTTATTATTTAAAAAATTAATAATAATAATAATTTTTCCTCTCTCTCTCTCTCTCTCTCTCACCCTCTTTTTTGTCTTTCTTCAATTTAGTTGTATCCTATTTCAACGAGAAAAAAGCTCGGTGATAGAGATCATAAGTGACTATTATTATTACAAATATTTTAAAAAAATTATTTTAAAAAAATAAATTTTTTATTTGATAATAATGATCACTAGTAACTAAATAAGGACCATATAATTTGGTCCTTTCAATCAAGAATTCCCCTAAACTTGAGTTCAATTATACATGTCTTATAACGTAGGCTTTTGGATTTCTAACAAGATTCCTGGAATGGATACTAAAATGTCTTTCAATTTCTTCCTGCAGCATATATTTTTTAGTATAAAAGGAAAGAGTACACATGGTACTAAATGAGTCGGGAGAAACAGCGGCCCGACTGATCCTCTAGGAGGAGATTAAGGCACCCTAAAAGTATAATATCAAAATAAGTGATACCAAGAACGGCAGGACCGGCCTGGGTAGTGAGCCAGTCCGTGCATCTATTGCTCTCTCGGTACACTTGCCGATGAACAACAGACCAGTTTCGGTTGAGGAGGTCCAGGATACCCATGACGATAGGGTTGTCTGACTGAGAGCGGGAGGCTACCGAAGAAAAGAGCTGGTGCACCCCCAAGGAGTCCACTTCTATCTTAAGCCGACGAACACCCAAATGCCAAGCCAAGGAAAGTCCTGTGTAAACGGCCCAGAACTCCGCTGACTGGGCTGAACACCATTCTATAAATTGAGAGAAGCCGCCTTACCAATTGTCGTCACTGTCGCGTAGGAAGCCACCAGCCGAGGCCGTGAACTGGTCGCGGTTGCAAGCCCCATCGATGTTCAACTTGACCCATCCAGCCTGTGGCCGACACCAACAGATCCGGTGCTCCCGGCGAGGGTGGGAGCTGGTAATGCCCAGACAGTGCCTCTCTAAAGACTTCTGAACCTGATCTGTAAAAGACAAGATAAAAACAGATGGTAAGATAGGTCGTACAAAATTTCATCCTTCAACTCTAATATATCCGGAATGCATAATCTGCTTCCTACCACCATCACTCTATCTTCCATTACCTCTATTTCCAAAGGTTTACCATTTTTTATCTCTTCCCTAAGCTTGCTTATATACTTATCTTGCCCCTGTAACTCCTTGATCTTCTTATTCAATACTGGCCTCACTCGGAAGTTTGTCAATATACAATTAGCTTCAGCTTGTCTTATTGTTACTCTGAGCTTGGCTAATTCCTTCAACAAAGGAAGATACACTGTTTGTACATGTGTCATAGTCGACTTTCTACTTAGCGCATCTGCTACTACATTCGCTTTCCCTGCGTGATAATCAATCATCAAATCATAGTCTTTAAGGAGCTCTAACCATCTTCTCTGTCTCAAGTTCAACTCCTTTTGGCTCATCAAATACTTAAGGCTCTTGTGATCTGTATACACCTTGGTGGTGACTCCATATAAATAGTACCTCCATATTTTCAACGCAAAAATTATGGCAGCTAACTCCAAGTCATACGTCGGATAATTAATCTCATAAGGCTTTAATTGTCTAGAAGCATAAGCAATCACCTTATCTCCTTGCATCAGCACACACCGTAATCCCTTCCTCGAGGCATCACTATAGACTGTATATCCATCATCACCTGAAGGCAAAGTCAAAATCGGTGCACTCGTCAATCGATATTTAAGCTCCTCAAAGCTTTTCTGACGTTCATCTGTCCATACAAATTTCTGATTCTTCCTTGTCAATTTGGTAAGTGGAGTTGCTATCATGGAAAAGCCCTCCGCAAACCTCCTGTAATACCCAACTAAACCTAAGAAACTCCTCACTTTTGCTAGGATTTTAGGTGCTTTCCACTTCACCACAGCTTCTATTTTTCTCGAATCCATATGTACTCCACACTCTGAAATCACATGTCCAAGAAAAACTACTTCCCTTAACTAAAATTCGCATTTATCGAATTCAGCATACAACTTGTTCTTCCTCAATGTTTCTAAGGTAGTTCTCAAATGCTCTTCATGCTCCTTATCACTCTTAGAATAAACCTGTAACATCCCATCACCAATGGGAAGGGTAAATTGGTCAATTGGGACAGTCTAGTAAATTGGATTGCATATTTCTGGTACGAACATACATTTGGCCTCTAATTGTAGAGGACAGAGTCATTTGGCACATGCACTTATATGTACATGCATTCATGGCATTCCCGGCATTTAATTATGACTGTGATGTGATTTGTGAAAATTATGAGATAACTGCGTATGTAATTGAATTGGAATGTCTTAGGAATTATTTTTAGTTGGTTTGTGATCCTTAGAAATTTTCTGGCAAATTGGGAGAAAAAGTTCGGACTGGAAAAGCTTTATAAGTGGCGGACTGACTGATTAATAGTACTGAAAAATTGCAATGGAGATGGAAAGTTAGATATATGATATTAGAGATTAATATGTCGAGCCATTGAAATTTGGAGGCGAATTGGACCGGAAATGATTGTGAAAAGAGGAAGAGATTTAAATGTTTTGCAAGGAAAAAGACCAGAGGCATATTTGTTTAACCTTTAAATACCTTAGGTTTTAAAATTTGGAGAAAAGAAATCCTTCTCTACCCTAGGGCTTGCTTCTTTCTTCTTCCTTGGTGATTTTCGACCCCCCTACACGATCCTTGCTTGTCCAATTGGTTGCTTGCTTCTCCTTGTGCAAAGACAAGTTTAAACCTTAAGGAAGATGATGATTGTTGTAGTTTTGAGTGATGGCCGTGGGTTATAGAGAGGGGTAAAGAGTTGGAGAAGATTTCAGAAGATTTGAAGATTGGAGAGCTTGATTTGGTAAGTGATTGGCTTTAATGTATTTTTATTATTGTTTAATGCATTTATTGTGGTTAAATGTGAAAGTTTGGGGTAGTTGTGTTGAGTTATGTTTGAATTTTAGAGAGAGAAATGTAAAATGGGAATCGGAGAAGATGATCTAGGAGATGCACGTCGCGACGAGAGGATAATTAGATGTCGCGACGAGCGTAGACGCCACGACGAGCGTATGCCGCGACAAGCGGTTTGCCGCGACGAGCGGGACGTCGTGACGAGTGGTAAGTTGGACGTCACGACGAGCCACTGTGTAGACGCCACGGCGAGCATCTTTTCACGTCGCGGCGAGCGACTCCAGGACGCCGCGGCGAGGACATTTTTCTGAATTGAGTTCATTTAGTTTTTGGCTCATAACTAATGGTGTAGAGCTCCAAATGAAGTGATGTTTGATTCGTTATGAACTAGAGAAAGAGGTCTACAATTGAGGTAAAGAAAGAAAGTTTGAATTCAGGTTTTTAAGATCTCAATTTGTAAATGAAAGTTGGGTTTAGATTGCTATTACAACCTAAGAGTTGTGTCATGATTATTGGGGCATCATTTTGAGACTGCTGACTTATATTTAATGCTTTTGAATTCTCTAATGGGTGAAATTGACCGAATGAATTGTAATTTTGGCTTTGGGGTCTTCTTTGAGAATAAGGGTAGTGTCCAATGGGGTAGTGTGTATAGAATGAAAAGTTGGTTTTGAGGCAAAAGAAAGGAAAATTGGGATATAGCGCCAGGGAGGTCATGAATATGCATCGTACATTTTGTTAATTGCGACTTGTGCATCATTGAATTATTCTGATTATGTATTTAGTAATGGGAAATTATTTGACTATTATAGAGGCACCGTTGGAACCACATTCCACGGATATTTCTGGGACTTCCAGGCAGTAGCTCGGAAGTACAGGTGAGTGACCTAGTTGGTTCCTCAAT
>JANITW010000010.1:2289231-2307518 GCA_027564335.1 Erythroxylum williamsii | reverse complement strand
TGCCTTTTGTGTATATAAAGCAGTTATTACGGGATGTATATGAATTCGAGACTTGGATATTGATTTTATGATCATAATTGAGTATGATTATGCTTTATGTTTGTAATTGGATATTGAATGAGGATTTTGTATATGGATTTGAGATATTGAATGTGGTTGGGATTGATTGAGATTTTATATAATCGATTGAGGATTTATGAAGTGTTAGGTTTAGATGTGCGTTCCTGCTGGTGTTATGGATTCCGGACGGGAGGGTCCGATGATGATTTGTGTTGTTGGGTTGTGATATTAGAAGTGTTTTTACCTTTGCAGGAATTTTTGAGATAGGATAAATGCAGCCGTTATGCTGCCGAATTTTCGTAAGAAAATAAATTAGAAAAGAAGAAAAATAAAATTTAGATGTATGAAAGATGAATTTATGAGATTGGTATTAATGTTAAGAAGATTGGTTATGATTTGAATGTGATTGAGTAAAGAGAAAAGGACTGAATAAAAAAAAATTTATACTGGATTTTGGATTTGGATAGTCTAGGTTTCCGTTACGCGATCAGTTTTCTATACTTTGTGCTTCTCCGGGATGTCGGAATGTGTTTCAGTTCGATACATTCGTTTTCCGATTCGGTTCGATTTGCATTTTCGTTACGCGATCCTTCGCTTTCTTTGTTTCAATTCGCTTTCGGTGCGTTCCTTTCCACTTTGTATTTCCGTTTTTCGCTTCTATTTCGGTTGGGATCTGGTTTTCGGATCGGGTCCCAACAGTTAATTTATATTTGTGCATTTAATTTTTCTCGTTTTGGATTATACTAGAGATGACTACGATAAATCGAAGAGTTTGTAAAACCATTACAACCTACGGTTTTTCTATATGGTTTCTATCCTAGGAAACTTGTCAGTTAAGATAAAATGTTCGACAACAAACTAATGACAAATGTTTGCTTTGCTCTAAGTCTCCTAAATCTTTAAATCACATTTTTCCTATGCTAATTCTTGAAATATATATGGATAAAGAACTTCCTTTGTTTCAAACAATCTTTCTTATGTCCTTGTAGTAAGGAATACTAGACCGGACCATGTGAAAATGATGGAGGAGCAAATAGGAACTTGTTGGAATCCAACCGTGATCGAATCACAGGTGCAATAGAAAACAAAAATTTTATAGATTCCAAGCAGATTCTGATAATTGAATAAAACATAAAATAACTTAGAAATCGTACATTATTCCCTTTTTTGTTGAAAAATATTTGAAACGTTTTTTGATTGATCAATCACGAGTTGTTCAAGTATCTAGCCTTTGATGGTATCTTCAAAGCAATTCTCAAACTAATTTGAGAGAAAGAAGATAAAAAATGCTAACTTCCAAAAAGCTCTTCCCTTTAAATAGAAAATATCATGAGTTTTTTTATTAAAATTAAATCTCTATAATTATATTTTTATTAAAATTAAATATCTTTAATTATAATTAAAATCAAAATCAAAATCCAATTATAATTAATTTAATTTTAATAAAATCAAATATCTCATATTTGATCCCCAAATTTTCTCAAATTTTATAATTAAGTTCAACTTAATTAAATTGATTTTTCTTTCACAAATTGCTCTTTGATGTGTGACTTATTAGGTTCCTAATAAATTGGCAATAATTATATTTATAATTCTAAGTCACAATTAAAATTGGACAAATTAAAATTTCTTTTAATTTATCTTTAATTATTTAATTAAATAATTCATAATCATAAATCATGATTGACGTCTAGCTACATGTCATGATTACCCAAATATCAGGAATGTCAAAGTGATTGACTTAACCTGTCTATGCATGACTATAATGTATAATTTAATCATTTCGTCATTCAATATTCTAATTGGACAGAGTTGTCTACCCTTATCATCTAATCATGTTTGTGCTCGCTAATTAGTAATTGATTTATAATTGAAATTTGAAAAACTCCTTTTCAAATATCAATTTACTCTGGCCAAAGAATTCCATAAATCATTACTAATTAATAATAGTAGAATATTCTCTCTAATTACTTTAGAGTAACGAATCCTATATTGACTTACTCAACTATCTACATATGGTTCATATTGTATCCAATTATTACCGACTGAATTATCCTAGGTTGATTCATAAGTAGCATCAAAACACAATAATTCCCACACTAGATACCTTGGTAATCTTAAGTCTAAGGATCAATTATACAACTATCATTATGAGATAATCCATAGACACATAAGTAATATTTCATCCGGAATTCTCATAATCTGGTCAGTTTAGTGATTTATTCTCTAATAATCACCCACACATTAGTTTAAGTATCTGTATATTTTAATTTATGAGATCAATTACTTTCTTTATAAGAAATAAACATAATATATGTTAGTTTTACCGTTTCACCAATATCCAATCTTTATGAAACTAAAACTAGAAACATTTAGGAAAAACACATAAGTGTCAATTGAATCTCATAATTATGATCTCATTATAATTTCAATTACACTGTAATTATTCCAAGGATTTTATCTTTAATATTAAAACAAAAAAATTAATTGAATTAATACATACAGATAAATAAAACCTTTTCATTAACTCAAAATAATGTCATACATTAATTTGTGTCCAATTGATTGGCTGCAAGGGCATAAACTAATAATCTCCGACTTACACTAAAGCCAATCCCCTTTGAATCTAATACCATATCCATCCATATGTCAATAATATTTCTTTTGAGATAATGGCTTAGTAAGAGGATCTGTTAGATTCTCTTCAGTGGGAACTTGCCCCAATGTTATGTCTTTTCGCTTTATGTCTTTTCGCTCCACTATCTCCCTGATCAAATGAAACTTTCTGAGTACATATTTGGATCGTTGATGAGACCTGGGTTCCCACTGAAGCAATAACATTGGAGCTAGTTCCCTAGTTATGAACTTATAAATTAGGAATAAAGATGTGATATCGTATACATCTTTAGTCCTTCTCAAGTACTTTAGGATATTTTTGATAGTCACCCAGTCACACTCACCAAGATCTGATTGATATCTGCTCGTAACACTTAGAGTATATGATATCACAGGTTTTGTACATAATATAGCATACATTATTGTTCCTATTGCGGAAGCATATAGGATCAAACTCATGCAAGTCCTCTCATCTTGTGTCTTAGGACACATAGATTTTGAGAGTTTCTTCCCATAACCTCTCTTAGACTACTCCATGCTAAACCTATTTAGCACTTTATCTATATATGTAGACCATGAAAGACCTAGCAATCTCCTTGATCTATCTCTATATTTCTTTATTCCTAATTTATAAGTTTCTTCTCCAAAGTCTTTCATGCAGAAATTCCAAGATAACCCAATTTTGACAAGTTGCAAATTTGAGACATCATTTCCTATTAGTAATATGTCATCCACATATAACACAAGGAATATAGCACTCCCACTAACCTTCTTGTACACACAAGGTTCATTCAGATTTTGTGAGAAACCAAACTCTTTGATTATCGCATCAAATTGGATGTTCCAACGCCTAAATGCGACTTCAATCCATAAATAGATTTTTAAAGCTTGCATACTTTTTCGCCATCTTTAGATATGAAGCCCTCACGTTGTATCATATACACATCCTCGGTTATGTTTCATTCAAGAGAGTTGTCTTTGCATCCATTTTCCATATCTCATAATTATAATGAGTAGCAATGGCTAGGAGTATTCTAAAGGATTTAAGCATAGCTACGAGGCTAAATGTCTCGTTATAGTCAACTTCTTGTATTTGACGATAACTCGCCTCACTTTATAGGTAATCACCTTACCATCCATGTCGATTTTTTTCTTGAAAATCCACTTACACCCTATAGGTTTTAGCCATTCGGGTAGGTCAACCAAAGTTTATACTTGGTTTTCAAACATGGAATTCATTTTGGATTTCATGGCTTGAAGCCATTTATTAAATTCTGAACTCTTCAGAACCTCTTCATTGGTTGTAGGCTCGTCGTCCTTTATGAGCAACACATCATTATGCTCACTTATAAGAAATCCATATCTCTCTGGAACATTGCGTATCCTACTTGACCAATGAACATTTTATGTTTTAGAAGGTTCAACTATTTTCTCATCTCTTTGAACAATAATCTCAGGTCAAGCAGTTGATCTGCATCTGTTTAAGCATCATAAACTTCATCGAATTCAACTTTACTCCTAATGTCTTCTTTTAAAAGAAACTATTTCTCTAAAAAGACAACATGCTTTGAGACAAACACCTTTTTCTCTAAATCATTATAGAATTGATATCCAATTGTTTCCTTTGGATATCCTACAAACGTATCCTACAAATAGTCATTTATTAGATTTTTCTTCAAGCTTGTTTGATTGAATCTGTTTCATGTAAGCCAGATAACCCCAAACTTTCATACGAGAAAGATAGGATTTTTTGTTAGTCCATATCTCATATAGAGTAACATCAACTACCTTTGAAGGGACTCTGTTTATCACATAATAGCAGTTTAGAGTACATAACTCCAAAAGGATTTTAGTAGATCTGCTAAGCCCATCATTGACCTTACCATGTCCAACAAGGTTAGATTTCTCCATTCATCCACACCATTATATTACGATGTGTAAGGTGGAGTCCATTGGGATACAATCCCATTATCCCTGAAATAACTTAGAAACTTCTCATTTAAGTATTCACCACCTTGATCTGATCGAAGTGTCTTGACACTTTTATTAAGCTATTTCTCTACATGATTTCTAAATTGTTTAAACATTTCAAATGCTTCAGACTTTTATCTCTTTAGATACATATAGCCATATCATGAATAATCATTGATAAAGGTAATGAAGTATATAAAACTACCTCTAGAATGAATAAACATCGAAACACATACATCATAATATATTGGGTCTAATAACCCATTCACTCATTCACCCTTTCCTTTAAAAGGTAATTTAGCCATCTTATCTAACAAGCAAGATTCACATGTGTCATATGATTCATAATCAAATGACCTTAAGCTACCACTCCTCTGTAGCTTAGACATGTGTCTCTCACTTACTTGGCCAAGTCGAATATTCCATAAATTAAATGATTTTAAGTTGTCCCCTTTTTGCCTTTTATTGTCATTGATATTTAAAATTGGATTGCAAATATCTAATATGTAAATATCATTACACAATGTAGCATTATCATATAACATTTCATTTAACATAATTGAAAAACTATTGCCTGAAAAAAGTTAAATGAAATCCCATTTTATTTAAGACATGAAACAGAAACAATGTTCTTTGTCACAACGAGTACGTAATAGCATTTATCCAAAATTAATTCTAGCCCACTAGGAAGATACAAAACATAGGTTCATACAGCTAATGCAGTAACTCTTACTCTATTTCTCACGTGTAGGTCCATCTCTCCTTTCTTGTATCACACATCATCAAGTGGCTCACACGATCGTGACTTACTCAAAATGACAGCCATGCAAACTTTGTTTTTCATATGATCTTTTATACGTGTGACCCTTAGGATCTTGATTATTTTGGCCACCTGAATTGACTCTTAATCCGAGCATATCATGAATGGCATGATGCCACTTGAATTAACTCTTAATTAAAGCAAATCTGGAGGGTTTCATGATGCCAGTTTACCAAAACGTAAGTGAATTCACACAAAAACTACTCGATAGTTAATTATTAGACTTACGAACCTTTCTATAGACAACTTCCATGACAAAAGACAACTTCCATGCAATTTGTCTCTTCACCATCCCATACCCCACTTGGTTCGGAGAATAGGCTATGTGTCAACTCGCACTAAACTAACTAAGTGACATTTAGTCCAAGTGATGTTAGTTCTTATCGTGGGGTTCTCATTACTCTATGTGTCAATGAAGACTCTCTTCATGATACATAACTGCTCTAGCCAAAGACTCCCAAGTAATGACCCCGTCAAGAGGTGGTGGGTATCATCTCCTTCTATTATGAGTGGTGAATTCTTTATTGGCTCCCCAATTACCTTTAAATACAAATAGTTATACCTAATCACCACCCTATGAGTGATTTAGTCTTGAGACAACAAGGAATGTCATCAAAGCATAGGATTAGTATTTAAGATGTCCTTGAGTACCTTAAATCTAAGGATATTTGCACCATTGCTATAATGAGATTAATCACTAATATTTGATAGATCATCTACATGATAATCTCATTGCTGGTCATCCGATGTACTTACTACTTTTAGTAAACATCCATATGTTAACTCTAAACATCTTATGCTTACAGTTATGAGATCCACTACTTCATCAAATCAACGAGTACAACATGTACTAGTCTATTCGGATTAACATTGTCCTATCTCATTAATCCTATAACTAGGGATAATTTAGATAATAACATAATTTCACATGATAGGTGCAACATACCACTATCATAAAGAATATACCCAACATACCATAGTATATTCGAGCACATACCCTATAGGAATGACACGTTAGATAAAACACATTATCTTATTTATGGCATCGCATATATCACAAGATCTTCAAGAGATCAAGCATTCTCATTTCATTCACAAATATAACAAACATTATTTCATTACGATTTATAACTCATATATAAACATTATATATTATTCGAGAGTTTACAAATTTATACAAAATGTTCAACATGAAATGGGAAGCTAGACCAAAATACCTTAACTAGACTTTTCAAAATCAGCTGACCAGGCCTTTGATCCATTTTGTCCCCAAAACATTGGTACTATACCTTTACTTTATCACCTCAGGAGCTAGAACTCCTTTAGACCTGAAAAACAATGTTGCAATTTTGATGAGTTTGCGAACTCAGTAAGTAAACCATCATCAATGTGTCACTCACGTCAGAACATAATAACAATTATAAATTTCAATTCATCTAGTATAAAATGTAATTCAGTAATTCATACACATCACATTCTCTATAGATTTAAACAATTCAATATTTCACCTCAGTTCAATAAGGCACGTCAATTCAATCATTCAACAAGACATATCAGTTCGATCATTTAATACATAAGAATGCTGATGCAAGTTTACATGTGACTCTATTTCATTTTTACTTTTTTGTGACCGAGTGCCTATATTGTCTCATACCTATCACAGATATCGAGTTCATTTTTGTTTCGTATCTGTTGCAGATTCCTGACTTATTGTATCTGAGCTTGAGGCTTTTTATCACATTTCTAAGCTTAAAGCTCTTTTTCACACATTGGCTACTCCAGTCACAAATCCTTTATTTATTCATGCATTTTAATTTAATGAGATATGACAATTTACAAATTATACACTCAATATTCCTCATTTGATGTACACTAATCATATTTCGCTTTCTTCGGATCTAAGTCCGGCATTCGTATTCCGGTTATTCACACATTCCATATTTCACATATAATTAGAAAGCACTTCCAATACATTTCTGAATATCAAACTCCTCTAACAAAAAATGTCTAGAGTCATCACATTCATATAAATAACAATCTAATAATTAAAAGTTAATCAAAATCAATTCATTCATGGTGAGAAACATCTAGGTTAACTCACTACACATATAATTCAAACAGATGCATACATATAATTGAGTTTACATATCTAAGTTGACTCACAGTATGCTCCAGTTAAGTTATTGCCTTGATGACTTGGCAATGTCTAGATGCTAAAGATCAATTTGTGTTTCTTTAATCATACAATACATACATAATTCACATATTACTAAGTTGATCAATCACGTAATTATTCAACCATACATATGTATATGTGTCATGTCTAATGCATGCTTAATTGACTTTTATCGAGTATGTATCCTTAATCACAAGTCTTAATCATTCAAATATTGTAGCTTGTACATAACTTGTTTGCAATTAGGTTATGCCTTAAGTAAGTTTGATTTCTCTAAATTCATCTTTCATACATTCATCATTCCTTTTCTAACATTATATATTCGTACAAGTTTCCTAAATTCTCATTCATTCATACCTAATTGACATGACTCGTATCCTTTGAATCAAATTTGCATTCATAAGAACACTTTTATAGCTTTAACAACTCATAAATTCCAGATTTAAGTACATTGATATCAAGATAATCCATTCCTTAAGTCATCACATCAATTAACAACCTAGACTTATCAAACCTGTAACCAATTAATCCAACATCAAATTAGGTTCATTTCAAACTCCAATTAAGTCCAAATGCACCAAACTAAAGTGACTTGTCCCTAGTTGGTTCAATAATCACACAAAACAAAATTTTTTCCATTTCAAAGCATTGAGTGATCCGAAAGTTTTCTATCCATTTTCCTTCAATTTTTTCCGAATTTTCACATCTTCATACCAAATTCAAAGTACCTTCATCATAAGCCATTAATTATACCTTAATTATACTTCAATTTCTCATCAATTTGATCTCCAATTCAACTCAAAATTATCCAATTGGCAACTCATAAACTATCTATCTTTCGTATATCAAAAACCAAAATAGAAATTATCATTCACTATCATACATGTAGTTTTAGGGTTTTCTTTCCAAATTCAAGAAAACTTCACTAGCACCTTTCTTTAGCATAAATTGACCTTCATTAAAATTCAAATCTCACAAAACAAAACAGAAAAGTAACCAATTCATCCACTGATTTTTGTACAACCTTATGTAATTCATCCTAATTCATTCGTCGTAAGATTTCTATCACACAAGCCACAAAGATTAGAATTTTCACTTACTTGTTTAGCTCTAACTCCACCTCAATCAACAAGCTATCCTAGCCCTCCAAGCTTGTAAGAAAATTTCCAAGAACAAGGTGGGAATAGAAATAGGTTTCAGCAATAAGATGAAGACAACAAAACATTGGAGTGGCAATGTGCAGAATTTTGGGCAAAACTCAAAGTTATGAAGGTTGAGTGTTTATGTCGGCAGTGAGGAAGGAAGAAGATGATGGCATGTAACAAAAATAAGAGAAAAGATGGTCATTCATGCATGTCTGTGTCATGGATGTAGGTGTGTGGTGAGTGTTGAGACACTTTTCATCTAAAGGAATAAGTTACATGTCCTCTTTCATAAGCTACCAATTGTCACTCCATAACTAGCCCATTTGTCTTATAGTTTCCTAAGCCACTTGCCACCCAATTACCTAAGTCATTTGTCACTCAATTATCTAAGTCATTGGTCTCTTAATCCCACCGCCATGTGTCACTTATTTATACTACCATGGGTCAATTTGTCTTGTCATTTGACATTTTTCCTAGTCCAAATGTATATATTAATTCATCAATCTCCCAATGGTAACAATTAATTGCAAATTACTGATTGTAATCCATCAAACTAAAATTCAAGACATAAACAATACACAATCATATCATAACCATTTTAAACCTTTCATAACCTGGAATATGTCAATTGAGTGCATATATTATCTTTGTAACATTTCTAAATCATGATTCATATGTGTATGCGAATATTATGCATGTAAATGAAATGCATTTCATAAATTCTCAATGATATTACTCATGTGCAATAGTCTAAGGTTCTAACCCTTAGTATGGAAACAGGTTATTACAATTCTTCCCCCTTAAGAAATTTTTTCCTCGAAATTCTTACATGATTGATCAAATAGATGGGGGTATTGATTCCTTTTGTTCTCCTCAGTTTCTTATGTGACCTCTTCCCTCGAATAACTCCTCCAAAGGACTTTAACCAATGGAATCACTTGGTTTCTCAATTGTTTAGTCTGATAACCCCCTATTTTAACTGGTTCTTCAACATAACTCAAATTACTTGCAATTTCAACTTCCTGTGCTAGTAACACATGTGTCGGATCTGATCGATATCTCCTGAGCATATTAACATATGCAATAGTCTAAGGTTCTAACCTTTAATATAGAAACATGCTATTATAATAGGAATCTCATTATCATAATCTCCTCATGATTTCCTTCATGCTATGTTTTGTATAATGGATTTTATTAATTTGATTTAAGATCGATATCAATTCATAAATAAATGAATATCAAATTAATGAAAATTGCCTTTCGCTTTATTAATTAAAATAAAGTTTATACAAAACTGCTAAAGACAATTGCCTTTAGAGCATTACTCTAACAATTCTTACTCATGGCATATGAGATTTCTCCTTTAAAAAGTGTGTGTTCAAAGATTCAATAACAGAAATAAAAATGGATTATGTTTTATATGCTTTGTCTATTTGATCAATTATGTATATGATGATAAATGAGAGATTTAATATTTTTTATTCTTTGAACATTACAAGCAAATTTCAAGCCAATCTTTGTAATGGTCGATGGAAGATTATGAAAAATACATTAAAGTACTTAATAAGAATTAAAGATGATTTCTTAGTCTATGAAGGAGCCAAACTAAAAGGTTAAAGGTATTTAGATGTGGGTTTTTAGTCCGTTGATGATACAAAGTGACATTTAGAATATAACTTTATTCCAAATAATAGTGCAGTAAGTTAGAAAAGTTTTCAATAACCAACTATTATTAATTATACAACCAAAACAAAGCATATTTCGATATTTGAGGTAGAAAAGAAAGTTGTTTGGATTAAAAAGTTCACTAAACGTGGAGTGGTTCTTAGATTCATTAGATGATAATATTATATAGTGACAAAATTACGCTATTACATAAGCAAAGGAGTCAAATCTCATCAACAGTCTAAACATGTACTTAGAAAGTTTCACATGATTAGAGAGATAGTAGACATAGCATCAAGTGCTCGTTGAAGAAAATCTTGAATATCTTTTCACTAAACCAATGTCTCAAAAGAGAAATGATCAATATATGAATGAGTTTGGTAGTATATACATGGGTGACTAACTGTAATATAAGTAAGAGATTAACAATTTATGCCATTACAACCTTTCGATTGGTCGCAATTAATATATGGTGGTTTGGGTGAGCCCGCACCGTTGAGTTTTGTCCCGTTTGGTCACACCCACATCCCGTAGGGGGCGCTTCGCATCCCGTGAGGGCAGCGGGAGTCAAACCTGTGACCTTAGGGTTTTGTTGGGTGTATGACCCACGCCTCACACTCTCAGTGGTGAGAGGCGTGCGTCTCAATGCATCAAAACCCTGAGGTCACAGGTTCAACTCCCACTGCCCCCACGGGATGCGCAGCGCCGCCCTACGGGATGTGGGTGTGACCAAACGGGACAATACTTGGCCGGTGAGGCTCCCGACCCAAACCATATGGTATTATTAATTTATTCAATAAAAGCATTTTTATCTTTATATATTTTGTAACATATATTTAATACTTAAAATCAAAGACAAAATCTTTAGAATAATTATTGTGCAATTAAAATTTTGAATTATGATATTCAATTCTCATCTAAATATTATTCCTATATTATTTCTAATTATAGTTTCATCAAGATGAATTATTGATGGAACTGTAAAATTAGCATATATTATGTTATTTTCAAATAAAGAAATTATTTAATTTCGTAAATTAATGCATGAAGATACTCAAACAAATGATTGAATGCTTATTATTAGACCTAAAAAATATGTCAGGGATTGACGTGGTTTGATTGCAATTTAGATTAAACTTAGTCTTTTTTTTAGCATTAGATTTGGCTGAGATTCTTGCTGTTGGTCTAAAGTCCAAAAATTCTAAAAAAAAGATGTTAAAAACAACTATTTTCAACTTTACTTGTTATAGAATAAGTTCATTGAATTGACTTAACGATGAACATCTTGAATGAAATATTACTTGTGTATTTATCAATGTACTCATTATAATAACTGTATAATTGGCGCTTATATTTAAAACAATCAAATTATCTCATATCATAATTAATATATCTTGATACTACTTATTACCTATTCAATTAATGATAGCCTAGTTGATAGTAGTTAATTATAGTATAAATTATATAAAAATAATTGACTAAATCAATAAAAATTAGCAATCTAAAATAATTAGAAATAATGTTCTATTATTCTTGATTAGCAATAATTTGAAAATCCTTTTACAAAAGTGAATTAAAATTTGAAACAATTATTTTCGAATATCAATTATAAATCAATAATTAATTAGTAAGAATAAACATGAATGAATAGATTTGAATATAGTCATTAGTTTTATACTTTATACCCAACTGAAATATTGAATAACTAAATTATTATATTATAACCATGATCAATTAAGTCAAACTAATTTAACATTCCTAACGATAGTCGTGATATATTACTAGATGTTAATTTTAATTATAAATTATTTAATTAGAGAATTGTAAATAAATTACAAAATTCTAATTATAAATTTATAATAATTGTCAAAATATTAAGCACTTAAGATCACATATAAAACAATTAAAAATAAAAAGTTAATTTATAAAATTTAAATCAAATATGAAATATTTGATTTTATTAAATTATAATTATAATTATAATTATAATTATAATTATATTTGAAAGAGACTTTAGTGTTTCTTTGTAAAAAAGAGCTGAAGGAAACTAATAGCTGGCATATGAAGATAATTCTTTTGCAGCATGTAAATTAAGCAAGAGAAAAAGAAAATTTCATCACAAACATATTCTGATCTCACTTGGTCTCAAATAGCAGGCGGTTGCAACGCTGACTAATACAAATTTATTTCGGATGCTTCTTAAATATGCTCTCAGGACTTAAGCTGCAGCTGATTTGGTGTAAAACCGGATACCAAAAGCCAAGCCCAAGATTACGAGGGGAACTAGGAACTGGAGGAGCCTGACGATGAACTCAGGCGTCTTGTCCTGGTTGTAGTGAGGCTGCTTGGGAGGAGTATACTTGACCTTCGTGGGTATGGTAGATGCATCAATATCACCTACGTAGAATTCGTCCATCATTGCTCTTGCACTAGTACTGTGCCCAACATCCTCAAAATCATCAGTTGCATCCTTCCCTTTAAAAACACAAATGAAAAGCACCAATGAGCAAGCAATCATACCACCAAAGTGATTTGTCTTCAATTTGCAATTTCATTCCTACCTGTGGCTGACAACAAGACCTCATCACCACCAGGATGGTCATCCAAAAATTTTGTCACGTCATAAACCTGTTCCAGGAGATTCAAGTCTACACTTATAGACGATAAATTCTGAGGTCAAAGCCAAACTAAATATATCCACCTATCAAAGCACCAGTTCCAAAACATTACATGTGACTGCTTATCTATCTGGGCTGTAATATTGAACAGTTATACATGTCGAAGGCCACTGGGTTTCAGCATCATATTTTTATGACATATTACTAGATAAGTTCCAAGATCAGATAGCTTTAGGCTTTAACCGTGACAAAACATAAATGATACCAAAGAACACTGTGATGTGAATAAGACAGATAAATCAAAGTTAACTAAAATCATATCCGGAGAATCACAGTTCGCAAACAAGTTACAGCCAAATTGAGTACAAAAGAGATAATACCTTAACACATCAAATTGAGCACAAAAATAACAAGGAGACAAAATCTTCACTTCCATTATCATGTGAAAGCAGTAAGGATAGATCTATATAATCAAATCTGAAATTTCCCGCCGAACCAAATCGAAATCAGATCAATCAGAACGGAATCATCTTAAAGTGAATAGGATTAACCTATTCTACTATTCAAATAATGAACAAGAATCCAGATGCAAAGAAAAAAGAAGGTAATCTCCCATGACCCAGTTCAAGAAATGACATTTCCATTAAAAAAAAGAGTAAACTTCGTAGATCTAGCAAGTTGAAATGGATTCAAACAAATACCTTGCCATTTATAACAACCCAACAATCCTTGCGGTGGTTGTGCTCGGAGACCTGAGCTAAAGTGAAGACCTTTGTTTCACCACGCATGATGTTTCTGCTTAAACCCAAAACAAAGACGGCAACTTTGGCTTTTAGGACAAAAAAAGGAGCTCTTTCACTCTTCAAGTCCTAGACCCACCAGATCTTGTGGAGTGGGTTTGAAACATAGGTTGAGAGGAGAGA
This sequence comes from Erythroxylum williamsii, assembly GCA_027564335.1. Taxonomy (NCBI): domain Eukaryota; kingdom Viridiplantae; phylum Streptophyta; class Magnoliopsida; order Malpighiales; family Erythroxylaceae; genus Erythroxylum; species Erythroxylum williamsii. Next base: position 2,293,524 of record JANITW010000010.1, on the reverse strand, counting down.
CAAAGAAAGACACAAAGTAGGTGAGGTTATTGACTTCTTGGCCTGCGATAGGGGTTTGGTGAAACGGTTCCAACTCTAAGCCAACTATACACTGTTTTTCCTTGTTTTTTAATGAAAATATTAATTAATTCTAAGGTGCAGGTGAGTTAGTAAAAGATTCTCTTAATTTAAGTGAGGTCGTGAGTTCGAACCACTCTCATATAGATAGCCGTTTAAAACTTAAAGTTAGAGTTTTGCCTCTCACAAGGGACCTTTTTAACTCGAGCGATAATTAGTTTAAGAGTGAAAGGCTTTAAGGTGCCTTTCTATAATTGGGATCCTCCTTAAATATCTCGTAAGCAACCAAAAAATTAAATAAATAAATAAAATAAAACAACATTAACTATGAGACCTTTTTAGTTTAATTAAGTAAAAATATATATTTACCGAAAGGTTTCTTTTAATTTGATTCACTACAGTTAAATATATATTATCTAATTATTTAACAAATTAATTTTTTTGATAAAATTATAAATAATTTAATTTAATGTTATATATTTAATTAATTAAAATTAATTGTTAATAAATTTATGAATAATTTAATTTCACTTAATAATTTATTTAATTTTTGTAATTAAATTAAACAATTATTAATAAATATAATTAAATCCAAAATATCTTCAAAATATATAAAATTTAAATAAAATTTGATTTAATAATGAAACATTCTTAAAATAAATATTAATTTATAAATAAAAAGTTAAAGTTTAATTTATTTATTTTAATATAATAAAATAAAATATTAATAATTTGTTATTAAATATTATATAAGAGATTAAGATAACTTTATTTAATTAAAAATAATTTATCTTTAAATTTTATCTAATATGTAATTGTTATCAATGATAAAAATATATACATTAATATTAACAACTAAATAGATTTGTGTATTTATTTGGAAAAAAACATAAATTAAAACTAGAAAATAAAAACTGAAAACTACACCAAAAAAAATAGAAGTGGAACTAAACAATCTCTACACTCATTTTCACTTTTATCACAGTTTTAAAATAATAACAAAGCTAAAAAGTCTTTATGGTTCGTAAGATTTTCATTAAAATTCAAATTAGATACTAATATTTTTAAAATTGATTAAATCATAACTAATAAAACCCTTAATTTATTAACATTGTTGTGCCAACTAAATAAATCTATCTTTTTTCTTAATTTTTAATAACTCTTACTAATTAGTTAACTCTTCGAATCCTTATTTTTCTCTCTCTTACTCTGTTCTTTAAACTCCATCTATCATACATGCACAACTACATCTTCATTTGCACTTACAAAGAATTGATATTAGGCTTGAACTTCCTTGTTAAAATTGACTTTTCATAGGCTAAAGTATCTTGTATAGAGAGTAGATAATTCCTTCCACCGCTTTTGATAAGACTTAACCCTAATTAATTGACTCTTATCCATTCCAACATGACTTGGATGTTCATAATTGGTACTTTCACCTTCAACTTACGCATTAACCACAGAAGCAACAAAACCTAATCTTTTCAATAACCCTTTTTTTTTACTTTCTTTTTTGGTGCTCACATATTAGAGAATTCCATAGCCCCTCTCCTTATCACCCTTTGAACTAAAGGGGAGATTCGAAAACTCCAAACTCCAATACTAAGTAATCGATTAGAACCCACTTCTCATACCCATCTTATGATAAAATTCTGTTTAATTTCATCCATCTTCATTTCAACTATTTATAAAAATATTCCATTCTGGTCAACTGTGTATGACCAATAAGATCTAGAAAATGAAGGATTTAAGTAATACTTCCTTCTAAAAAATTGTTCCTCTGTGTCTTAGGTCTCTGATGACTCTAAGATCATTCTATTTTGGTTCAATACACTGAAAGTTATACTCCAAATACGTCAGTCTGTTCTTAAGCTATAACAGAACTCTTACTTCAACTTCAGAATAGACTTTTGAATTCTGCACACTAGAATTACAATTTTCTTTCTTTAGGATAATTGTATCATTATGTTCCTAGTTTCATTTGAATTAATAATCACCTCATTTGGAACTCTACAGATCAAGATATAATCAAAATGCGAAGTATGTTCAGTAAAATATTCCAGTTCATACTATTCCAATAGATTCCCTCACTTTCATTCAATCAATATTTTTCAAATCAATTAAGAAAGCTACCAATTTTTATGGAGAGGTAGAACAATATGTTATGAGTCTATTGGTTTAAGTTTCATGTCATTTGGACATTGAGTGAAGGAGATATAACAAAAATACCAAAGGATGTTTAGAAACAAACTATTTGTAACAAGTTGGAAGTCACAATCATGCGTCTGCACGATTGCAAGTCTCACTAGTAGGTCGCGACCATGCTTTTCTTCAGTGATGTTGTGATCATGCGACTCGTGACATGCTTCCTACACCAAACAACCTTCTCTTCTTCCTTTCATTTATTATCAAAATTTTCATTTCTTAAACTTTCTAACTAATACATCTATACATGGTAGGTCCACGACAGCAATACTTCTACTTCGGAGACTAATGGAATGTTACAGGGAATGAAAACGGGACTTGCATATAGTTTTTGTAGATTTGGAGAAGGCATATGATAGGGTGTATGGAGAACTCATATGGTGGTGTTTGGAGGCAAAGGGCATTCCTAGGACATATATTAGCGTGATTAGGGATATGTATGAAGGAGTATTGACTAGTGTAAGGATGATAGGAGGCAACACGGAAGCATTCTCTATTGGTGTTGGACTCCACCAAAGCTTGGCTTTAAATGCGTTTCTATTCACATTAGTGTTAGATGAACTTACCAAACATATTCAAGGAGAGGTACCTTGGTGTATATTATTTTCTGACAACATGTCCTGATGGATGAGACCAAAGAGGGGGTCAATGAAAAGCTGGAACGTTGGAGAGAAGCATTAGAATCAAAAGCTTTTAGAATCAACAGGTCCAAGACGGAGTATTTAGAATGCAACTTTTCAGGTAGCCAGATGGTATGAGAGGTGATGGTGGCGATTGGCACTGACATCATACCATAGAAATCAAGTTTTAAATATCTCAGATCCATCATTTAGAGAGATGGAAATATCGATGATGATATATTACATCATATTAGGTCTGGGTGGATGAAATGGAAGAGTGTCTCAGGTGTTTTATGTGATAAAAAGGTACTTGTAAAACTCAAAGGGAAGTTCTATAAAATGGTGATTTGGCCTACCAGGTTATATGGTATAGCGTGTTGGCCTACTAAATGTAGGCATACGCGATAGTTGTTGGTAGCCGAGATACATATGCTTAGGTGGATGTGTGACATTACCAATAGGGATAGGGTACAAAATCAAGTAGTGAGAGCCAGACTATAGGTAGCTAGTATTGCAGACAAGTTGAGAGAGAAAAGGCTTAGTTGGTTTGGGCATGTGTGCAGGAGGCCCTCTAATATGCCGGTATGATGCTGTGAGTTAATAAACCTTAGTGGCTACAAGAGGAGGAAAGGAAGGCCTTACAAGACCTGGAGAAAAGTAATCAAAAAAGTTATGTCAGAGTTGACTCCCACTGAGGCAGTTGCTAGAATTAGAAAAGTCTAGTAGGACAGGATAAGGGTAAATGACACCCTTTAGGGTCCTCGCTCCTTATACTTACTACATAGGAAATACTACGAATAGTAAGTTTTTGGCTAGGCTGCAAGTCAGTTGTAGTTAGGGGAAGATTCCCGCGATGGGCACCTAAAACTGTAGGATTATCATATCCCCAGGGTCACACAGTGAAGACTCCAAACACGAATAGCGACAAAAGAGCCAGTTTTTACAAGGTGTAAGGTAATAGCAGATCTAATAAACCATTAAGTATGTCCTTATTGTCTTGTATTGTAATTCTATTTACTTAAATTTTTTGTTTTTTTTTCTGCATCATGATTTTCCTGTCGCATCTGCATGTGAGTCTACAGGAAATAACCTCTTTACTATGTAGGGGTAAGTGTTAGCCCCAAATTTTTTTTTAAGATTTAAGCATGATTAGACTAGTTAAGTAAGTTATGGTAGCATTAATTTAAGTTGACATCAATTAATATATGTGATAGCATTAAGGAGTTAAGTGATGAGTTCATGAAATTAAATGAGTTAGTTGGGTTTTAATGAGGTAGGAAAGAAAAGAAAGATAAAGTGGGCTTAAAGATAATTGGGCCTAAGAAAGTTGTAGGATAAAGAGGAAATAAGGAGGAAGAAGAAGAAGGGAGTTAGACTTGGGCCTTGGGCTTGAGTTAAATGAAGAAGGAGT
>JANITW010000010.1:2276888-2287809 GCA_027564335.1 Erythroxylum williamsii | reverse complement strand
ATATTTAATTTTAGCTATAATGATAATTAATTAATTTAAAAATATAATGTATTAGATTATAATTATTACACATAATACTATAATTACAAAAATAGAAACATGATAATAAAACCAAACATGTTTTTGTTTTTAGTTTTTTATTAGAAATCTCAACCATACAGGTTTTTGTTTTTAGTTTTTATATTACAAATCTCAACCAAACAGGTTTTCATTTTTTTAAGAAAAAAACAGAAATAAAAAACAGGAAACAGAAACAAAAAACAACAACAAAAAAATAGAAGTAGAACCAAACGACTCTTTAGATTTAATTCCAGATACAATTTACTGCTCATTCTTTAACAAATTCAATTCCTTATCTAAGTCTTTCAGTGTATTTATTCACCGAAACTATGCTGCATAAACTTTTCATGCATGTATATATATATTTACACCATAAACATCATTAGAGTTACTTACTTGATTTAGTAATTTTGCCAACACAGAGAGAGAGAATACATGACACAAGAATAACAACCAAGTGCTCAGTGTTTTGATAAAAGCTAATCTCGGTGAATAACAACAAAAGAGAGTTGTAGAAGACTTTCCATCTAAAACACGTAACTATGTGTTCTCTTGCATGTAACACATTTTTCATTGAATCATTAGTCCACGTGTCATCGTTTGACTGGTTTATATGCCAATATTTTTCCTTGTACAAGAATACTCCAATTTGGAAATTTCTAAAATACACCAAAAATTTCAAAATAATACTAACAGTCTTTGAATAAAATTTTATCACCAATAATTCACAATTCACATTTTTAATCACATTATTCAGTCAATTATACCTGAAAAATGTTAATGAGTTCATGAACAATTATTTTAAAAGTCAATAATAAATATTCACATATGCGTGAATATACAATAATGCATAAGCATGTAGTGCACTTCTAATTTCTCACAGTACGCTCAGTTCACAGTTCTAGAGTCTAGCCCCAAACATGGGATGTTACAATTCTCCCCTCCTTAACAAATTTTGTTCTCGAAATTCTTACCTGATTAACGATACAAGTGGGGATATTGCTTTTTTATATACTCTTCAGTTTCCCACGTCACTTCATCATTCGAATAATTTCTTCCACTTGATTATAGTCAATGGAATCATTCGATTTTCTAGGCGCTTATTCAAATATCATACTATCTTAATTATTTCCTCAATGAGGTCACACTATCTCATGCTAATTTCAGTTTCTTCTTTCCTCGAATGATTTTCTCAATTCATTCAATTTCCACTATTTTCATACTGGTTTATTCTAATAACTATTCATTCATATTAGTTTCTCCATATATTTCAATTTATTTCCAGCCTTAACTCTCTGAATTGATAAAACATTCACCAAATGAAATTTTTATCTCCTAAACATATTTACATAGAATATAGTGTGAACTTAAGTTCTCCTCACATTAACAATAGTGTTGCCTAAAATTCTAGAATCTAATCACCTAGTTGGATACCTTTCATCGACAAGCTACATATACTCTCTGTAGCTTATTCAACTTATTATACTTGAGTCTCCATTAGAAATGGGACTCTGATATTTGCTCTTAATTCATTCCTTATTCATTTCTGATTCATTTCTTCATTGATCAATAGTAAAATAAACCATTTGGTCTACTTAACTAAATTTAGTGAAATTCTTCTTCAAAAGAAGATTTCTTACTACCAGATCTATACTATTCATGTAATCTTTATCAATCAACTGTTTTCATCCTTGTTTATTAGTCATTCTTAATACCTCAAGAAGCTCAATTTCTGTAACGTCAAGATCATTTCATCTTATTTAAAGGTGTAGTTATAAAAATTCTCTAATTACTAACATTTGCTAATGATACTTGGATTCCAATTAATGCTAAACAACATTTCCATTTTTGTGCCTGACATGATCGGGGTGAAAAGGTTCATAATTGTGATTCATTTTACTCAATTTTATTATCCATAGTAACATCATTAATGATCTCAATATATCCCCAATTGATTACTATAAGCACTTTCATGTATTATTCTAAGTCATCTTTACATGGGAATCATAAATAACAATTATTTAATAGGTTATAGATTATTTCCTACATCATTTCCACATATATAATACATATATGCTCGTTATTACACTTGTAATAGTGATCCCATTTTAGATATGTACTCATAATATCAAATTAACTTAACGTTAACAGCTTTTATGTATTTCATGATGATTATCTCACCTTCCAATTACCATCATATTGTCATACATATATATGTTCGCAATCAATTCAAAATTTTATATGCATAATTCTCTTGAAATTTCGATCTCAATTTCATAGAGCACATTTACCAACAATCATTTCAAGTCCAAGTTTGACCTCTCAAGGTCATAGAAAATTTTATTTTCTTTCGACTTGGCTTGTACATTTTAAATCTCATTACTCATATCTATATCATTACTTCCCTTAATCAATCCCTGACAATACATTCATATCTATTTCACATTCGGGGATACATCACCACAATATAATATTAATGTCGTATACCATAATACATCCACCAATACAAATGTGTTGAATCTTTATCTGTCATATCTAATCATATACTATTTCTCATTTCTAATCACATTCTGATAGATCATCATTCTTGTCATTATTTCTATCATCTCAAACATTTGACTCATACGTCTGATTCATGTAAATGCGACTCAAACTGGAGATCAGTTGCTACTGCCTGCTATGACATGTCTAGAATGCATGTAACTTGACTCATTTTTCGATAAAGGCCCATGTAATATACTAAATTTGGGCTTTGATATCAAAATGTAACACCCCACTCTCACAAGACACGTGCTTGACATCCTGAATGATATTCGAATATATATCCCACGAGGGTGGCATGTTAGAACAATAAACGGTAAAAACTCAATACAAATTTTCTTAAACAATATATTCAAATACGAAAAATTAATAATTAAATTCAGCTCAATTTTCATTCTTAAACATTTTCAGTCACAAGAATTTCAATCATTACTTAAATTATTAGAGTTTTAGTAGACACTTGGGCCCATTACAGAAACGAAATACTTATAGTCACAATAATATTACATTTCAAGATCATTTCATAAACATTGAAATAAAACTTATGACTACGCTTTTGATACAACATAATGAAATACATATGCAGGTGCAAACTGATCCTGACCTAGAACTCTGACTTAGTTACATTCGCTAACTCCAATTTGCCTATTTGGAGATATTTATTAAACTTGAAAAGTCACATTGCAATTTTCATGAGTTTTGCGAACTCAGTAGAGTAACTATCCTCGATGGTTCACTCATGTAGCAAAACACAATCATCATAAAATCACTCAGGTTATAAAGTCACCCAGTTCATTCAGTCAAACAGTTCATATCAATTTATCATTACATTTCAACTTTGCAAATCATTCAATGAATTCCAATCATGTATGAATGTTATATGTATGAGACTCATAATCGTTTTTACAGTGTTATGATTGGGTGCCTTTTCAGTCTCCCGTATCCGTTACAGACACCGGCCTCAGTGTATAGTGGGAGCATAGGCTCTACCACAGAGATTTAAGCTCTCTCGGTAATAGTATCAGTCTATCAATAGTAACATTAGTTACAACGGCTTTTATATTACCTGCATTGAAATGATATGCATGTCACAATTCATTCATGAATTCAATCACTTGCATGTATTATCATAGTATAATAGTCACAACATCAGTCATAGTATCAGTAGTCATCAGGCTAGGTCCGACATTCAACTTTTTAGTTGAGAATTAGAACATTCAATTAGGTAGTCTCATTCATATACAAGTAGCACTTCTAATATTTTTTGCATGCATCAAATGCCTCAGACATATATTGTCCAGAATTTAGTACACAATTAATCAGTGCAGTATAGTAATATATCAATACAGTTTAGTAATATATATAACAAAACAAATAAAATGAGACCATCTTAGGTTACTCACAATTGCTCCTTTAAGCCTACTACCTTGATATTCTGGCAATATCTGGAAGCAGTTGCTTTAGTCGCTCGTCTATGCAATAAAAACAATTCCATATTACTAGAGCACTTATGTAACAGAAAAACACATTTATAAATGCTTCATGTATCATATTCATTGACAAATTCTTGGGTATTTTTGTATTACAATGATGTCTATATCAATTTTACTCCAATTATATTGAAATTCAGTCACTCATTCTCCATTTTAATTATTTTTGAAAACATTCCATTCTGGTCAACTGTATATGATCAATAAGATCAAGAAAATGAAGAATTTAAGTAATACTTCCTTCTAAAAAATTGTTGCTCTGTGTCTTAGGTCTCTAATGACTCCAATATCATTCTATTTGGTTCAATATACTGAAATTTATACTCCAAATATGTTAGTCTGTTCTTAAGCTAAAACATAACTCTTACTTCAACTTCAAAACAGATTTTTGAATTCTTCACACCCGAATTACATTTTGTATTTTTCAAGAACATTGTATCATTTTGTCCCTAGTTTCATTTGAATCAATAATCACCTTATTTGGAACTATATAGATCATGATATAATCAAAATATCGAAGTATATTCAATAAAATATTCCAGTTCATACTATTCCAACAAATTTCCTCACTTTCATTCAATCAGTATTTTTCAAATCAATTAAGAAAGGTACCAAATTTTATGGAGAGGTAGAAAAATGTGTTATGAGTTTATGGGTTCAAGTTTCATGTTATTTGGACATCAGGTGAAGGAGATATAAGAAAAATACCAAAGGATGTTCAGAAACTAACTGTTTGGAAGAAGTTGGAAGTCGCGACGGTGTAGAGTCTCACTAGCAGGTCACAATCGCGACTTGCAATCTTCTTCAGTGATGTTGTAATCATGCGACTCGTGACTTACTTCCTACATTGAACAGACTCCTCTTTTTTCTTTCATTTATTACCAAATTTTTCATTTCTTAAACATTCTAACTAATACATCTATGCATGAATCATCTTTTCTATGTCCAGTACAACTCAAAACAAGTCACATGCATACTAACCAAAACCTTACACACACTTTCTCTCACTATTTTGTTCATCCTTTCTCTCATTAATATATATTAATTCTTTCACAACACTCAGCAAACTCAGATTTAATTCCAGATACAATTTACTGCTCATTCCTTAACAAATTCAATTCCTCATCTAAGTCTTTCAGTGTATTTATTCATTGAAACTATACTACATAAACTTCTCTTGCATGTGTGTATATATATATTTACACCGTAAACATCATCATAGTTACTTACTTGATTCAGCAATTTTGCTAACAGAGAGAGAGAATAAATGATACAAGAATAACAACTAGGTGCTCAGTGTTTTGATAAAAGCTAATCATGGAGGATATAGAAAAAGATATTAAATCTCATTTAGAAGAAATCACTCACTTAGTTAATAAATTAACTCCTATACCATCCCCAAAAAAATTAACTTCTATTACAGATAATGATGAAATTATTTATGGACATGAATCAGATCAAGAACTATATGTCAATTGAAGCAAAAATGAAGACCAACTTGAAAGTAGTCATACTGGCGAAAAGAGAAAAAAGGAACAACAACATTCATATCAATGGGAAGCTAGACCAATTGAAATGAATAATTTAAATCAATTCGGATATTATCTTAAAGTTAATAAAATTCAAAAATTTCCTACAAAATATACACCAAAACATATAACATTAGGACTCGATGGAATACTTAATTTAGATTGTGTTAGTAATTCAAATAGAAAAACCATTTGAAGGATTAGACAATTGAAGTACACTATGGAATTTTATTACTTATAAAACCACGAGAGTAGTCTTAGATTTTCTTTTTGATAATATAGTGAGAATAAAAAACACCACTGCCTTTTTAAACACTGTAAAAAATGTAAATGTTTTTCAAGTAGTATTAAATGGAATTTATAAATAATTTATTGGCAAGGATGTTGCTCATATAAAAAGGAAATCGAAAATGAAGAACGTTGAAATGCTATGAGAATTTGTAATATTTGCTATTTAGAACAGTATATTTGTGAATTTAAGAAGTATTCTTATAAGTTAACTAGAATAGAACAAGAAATGTACATTGAAATTTTTATTCAAAAATTACCTTATCCTATCAACCAAATAGTAGAAGCACATTTCTTAGACAAATAAAACAAAAACCTAGTAGCTTATTTAGGTGGAGCCATTGTAATAACAAAAGAAGTGTTATCACAAAAATGTTTAGAAGCCAAATTACATAAAAAAATTTAAGACATAATGATATTAAGCTTTGTTGTTCAAAATATGCAGAAGTACCATAATAATATGGCTGTGATTTTACATCCTATAGGCACCCTAGAACAAAGCATCCACACTTTAAAAATAGAAGTTATAGAAGGAAAAAATATCCTCGCAAATATAAGAAACAACCTTTCAGACCTTATAAAAGGTTTTTTAGACAAAAAATCTATAGACAATTTAAACCCAAAAAACAATATTGGCCTCAAAATAAAAAATCTTGTAAATGTTGGCTATGTAAAGAAGAAGGACATAACGCTGATAATTGTCCAAAGAAAAACAAATATAAAGAAAATATCAATATATTAAATTCGACACTTGAAGAAAATTTTGAACCAATCGAACCAAACTATGAAAGTAATCCAACAATTTCGTTTATCTATCACTATGAATCCCAAAGGTCAAAATCATCAACTGAATTTGAATATAACTTTTATTTAAGTAATCTGTAAGAATAAAAGAGTAAATGCATAAATAGATACCGGAGCTACTATATGCATAGCTTCAAAACAATTATTAACTAAGTGGAAAAAACTCGACAAACCACCTCAAATTAGAATAGCAGATGGAAGTATAAAATCAATTTGGTATATCAGTAATATAATAATTGAAAAATATACATTTACCATACCATCTATTTATCAACAAGAATCAGGATTACCATTGATATTAGGCAACAATTTTCTAAAATTATATAAGCCCTTTTGTCAATATCTACATTATATAACATTAGAAATACTAATAATAAAATTGTTAAATCAAAAAGCAATTATTCTTAAAATCCCTATATACCATACCACTTATTACCAAAAATTACAACTTTTAACAAACAAATTAGGTTATTTACAATTCTATCTTCTCAACAATATGTCTATTCAAACAGAAATTAAAACATTATTAGAAAATATTTGTAGTGAAATCCACTAGACCCTCTTTAAAAAATATAATAGAACTAATTGAAATAAAATTAAAAGATTCTGCATAAGAAATAAATGTTCGAAATAATATTCCTTATACTCAACAAGATGTTCACAAAATTTATTATTGAATGTATTGAACTTTTAGATAAAAAGTTAGCACTAGTAAACATTTAGCTCCTGCTTTTTATGTAAACAATCATTCTGAACAAAAAGGTGGAAAACGAATAATGGTAATTAACTATAAAAATTGAAAGAAGCAACTATAGGCGATGCTTATAAATTACCTCGAAAAGATTATATTATTAGTAAACTTAAAGGACATCAGTGGTTTACAACATTATATGCAAAATTAGGATATTGGCAATTACGATTACATGAAGATACAAAACCACTCAATGCTTTGACATGTCTCCCTCAAAAACATTTTAAGTGGAATGTATTACCTTTTGGATTAAAATAAGCACCTAGTATTTATCAATGATTTATGGATAATAATCTTGAAGGCTTTGAAGAATTCATTCTAGCTTATATAGATGATATTATAATATTCTCAAATACAAATAAAGAAGACCATTTTAAAAAAGTAAAACTAGTTATTTAACGATGTCAAGATAAAGGATTAATCTTAAGTAAAAAGAAAATAAAATTATCTCAACAAAATATTAAGTATTTAGGAATTGAATTCCATAATGGATTCTTAAGATTACAACAAAATATTCTTTCTAAAATCCAACAATTTCCTAACATACTAAAAAATTGAACTTATGTTCAACAATTGTTAGGCCTACTGAATTATATCTTCGATCAAGGACTTTTAAAAAATCTGACTAAAGAAAGAAAAAGCTTACAACTAAAATGTAGCACAAAAAGTCAATGGACCTGGACCACAGTAGACATAAACATAGTACGTACATTGAAACATCTATGTAAGGATTTACCTATATTATATGATTATCTTCTGAAGGACACACTTTTGCTATAAATTGATGCTAGATACATGGGCAGGCTGCCTTTTGGTAAAACCACCTAATTAAAAGAAGTATTTATTATGCAAGTATATAAATGGGACATTTAATCCCATAGAATTGAAGTATCCAATACATGGAAAGGAAACATTAGCCTGTCTCAAAACTTTGAGAAAATGGCGAGTTGATTTATTGCCTACTGAATTCATTATTCAGATAGATTCAAAATATTCATGTGGATTCATTAAATACAATATTAAAACTAATTATAACCAAGGAAGGTTCTGATAACTCTTACAAAAGAAATCTTTGTTAAAACTTATTTTTGGTAATCCTCTTACCAAATCATGTCTAACTAACTTGGAAATATGTTTAAAACTACTTGGAAATATGTTTAAAACTAACATGACCTAGCTTTTTATGCTAAATCAGTTTTTCCTCATCTGTTGATATAAAACATGAAATATTTTGACTTTTCAAATCATTTAAATTAATCTTATAGAGATTGTTTCGTCTCTTGGCAGAAAAGAATACAAAGTCGTCCTTGTTTTTTACTACACAAGAATTTTGATTAAAGGATATTTCAAAGCCAGAATCACATAATTGACTTACACTAATTAGATTATGCTTTAATCCTTCAACTAGCAGAACATTATTAATATACGCAAATGAATCTTTACCAATTTTTCCAATTATTTTGCGCTGCTGGTTGTCTCTAAAAGTTACTGATCCTCCTTGCTTATTTTGGAGGTCTAGGAACATAGATCTTCTTCCCATCATGTGTTGCGAGCATCCACTGTCCAAGTACCATTGGTGCTGGTTGCTTTTTCTAAGAAAGGAGATCTACAATATGCATTGTGTCTTTCTTAAGTACCTATATTTTCTTGGGTCCTTTGGGGTTAGACTTAAAATTATCCCTCGAATAATAAGAATATTGTTTCTTTTTTTATTAGGAATAAAACTTTTATTATGACGAACACTACTATTACTAAACCTTAAACCACTCTTACCCTTTGGATGTCTATATTTTCCAATCATATCATTCATCCTTTTTGTACTTTTAGTAAATGTTGATAAATCTGCTGAGAAATTATTAATCCTTTGTTCAGTTTATTAATTTCCTCAAATCTATCTACAATTACTCTCTTTTTCATATAGTCTACTTGTTGCTTAAGGAAAACGTTTTCTATTTCTAACACTTTCATGTTCTTCGAGATTTCAACAAATTTCTTTTTCAAAATCCTATATTGCTTTAATATAGCATGTAAATCTTCTAACAATTCTAAATACGCCTCTTGAAGATCATTTAACTTAGAAGTTACCTCATCATTACATTCCTTTTCAGCTACAAAGCATATATTTTCTTGTTCTGACATTTCTGAATCAGAATTAGATTCTGATGAATCTAAATATTCCCACGTTGCCATTATGCTCTTTTTTTTTTCTTTACTTTTCTTCTGAGCAATGGACATTCAGATTTGTAATATCCTAGTTTGTTACACTCGTAACAGATGATAGAAGTTTTCTCAATCTTAGATTTATCTTTGCTATTCATCTTAAAAGAAAAGTCTTTATTTCCTTTCACTTTCTTTTTCCACACCCTCCTAATCTTTCTTGAAATGAAGGATAATTCATCATCTTCACTTGAATCTTGATCAGATTCACTGCCATCATCATTCTTGATTTCTTCAATCTTTAATGCTTTTAAAGATGTGATCCTATTTTTCTGGTTTTTTTTTATTCTTCTGACCAGCCTTTAATGCGATAGATTTATCTCTTCTAGGTTTATCTTCTACATTAAGCTCTACTTCATGTCTCTTCAGTGAACCAAGCAATTCGTCTAGCTTTAGCTTAGTTAAGTCCTTGACCTCTTATATTGCTGTAACCTTGGGTCTCCATCTTTTAGGAAGACTTATGAGAATCTTTCTAACATGATCTTAATTATCGTAGATTCTCCTAAGAGCTTTAAGTCCATTAACAATCATTTGAAATCGTCCAAACATCTTATCGATAGTTTCGTCATCTTTCATCTTGAATAGCTCATATTGATGAACAAGAATACTGATCTTGGAATCTTTCACTTGATTTGTTCCTTCGTGTGCAATGACTGATATGTCCCACATCTCCTTTGCAAATACGCATCCATGAACCTTATTATATCTTGCCCTTGCAATAATGATAATCCTCATTATTGAACGTAGGAGGTCTTATGAATGAGGCACTTTAGCTATATAAACATGTGATTTAGCCATGGATCTTTGTCCTCACTTTGTGACAATGTTTCTTGGAAACCTTTCTCTGATACCAACTGAAGTAAATCACTTTTTAATATAGAAATCATATATGATATGTAAAATACACAAGAAGGGGGGTTGAGTTGTGTAATCTTTTCGAAAATATTAATCTTTTGAGACTTCTTGAATTTTTTTACTAAATTCAAATGATCACAAAAACACTTTGCTAATGTTGATAAGCAATGCAATCGTAAGTAATATTATCTAATAGTCTAACAACAAGAAAATTAAAAGATAAGGGTTAGAGAATTAAAAGATAAGGGTTAGAGAATAGACTCTGCGATTTTATACTGGTTCATCCCAAACCTTAGGCTAAGTCCAGTCCTCAAAGTTTATCTAAGATTTCACTATACTCTTCAACTTTACAAGTATTCTTTCTACACTTGCAGAGCCTCTTCTGG
>JANITW010000010.1:2214812-2230437 GCA_027564335.1 Erythroxylum williamsii | reverse complement strand
ATAATTGGAAGAAGAAGTATTGTCTTGCATTTTAAGAAGAGAGAAGAACGAAAATTGAAGAGAAAAAGAGAGAGTGTCATGAAGAAGAGAGAGAAATATGAAGAGAAGAAGAGAAACAGAGAAATAGAGAAAACAAGTTAGGGTTTCAATTGTGTTAGCCTTCAAGAGAGATTTTGAGGTTGTTCAAGAAGGGAATCAAGTAGAGGAAGAGAAGAGCTTCCCTTTGAGCTAAAGATCCCTTCATTTGGTGAAGAATGAAGGTAAGAATATTTTAAAACTTTTAGATTTTTGGAAGGATTTTAGTTCATAGAGTTTAGAAAATGCTTGGGTTTAAGGATTCTAAAATAAATTTTAGTGATTTTGCATTGTAGGATTTTCTATTGGATTCCTATTGAATGTGACTTGGTTTGTTTTAGGGAACCAAGAGAATCCTACCCAAAAGCAAGGGGAAATACAACCTTGACTTAGACTTTTGCAATCAAATTAGGTGGGTAATATATTTATGGTTATTGTATAAATGGGCATTTTGCCTATGTGTGTGTATATGCTAGAATTGCTAAATTGTGAATTACTATGATGTTTTTTATGTTATGCATTAAAAGATGTATGACATTTTCATATAATTGAATTGTGGTTTTAATCATGTTATGCCTTGAAATATGTCATGGCATTTTGTATAAATGAAAAGAAAGGGAAGAGCATGAAAAGTATGAAAGCATTGGATAAAATGATTTGAACATGATTAAATGCTTTTGTTTGGGCGAGAGTTGAACCATTTTGTTTGTCACGTGCACGTTGACAAGAGCCTTCTCCTAGTTGCTCGCTTATGGCATATGAGCTTCGAAATTGGACTCATTCCGTTCATAGGGTAAACTTCAGTTTCTCCATTCTATTTCCATGGAACCCTTAAGCCAATTGTTTGTGCATTACATAATTGAACTGTCAAGTATGATGCATGTTTAAGTGTTATGTTTTGATGGATGAGTCTTCATGATATGTTCTATATAATGAAATTCAAATTATGAAATTTTGAGCTTGAAGTGTGGACGATAGAATTGCTAGATTAAATGGGTTATATATATATATATATATGCATCCTTTGGTATATTTAGATATATGTGTGTATGCCTGAATTGTATGGCTCGTTGCCAATGGCTATAAATTTATAAGACACTGAGCTTCGTAGCTCACCCCATTACCTTCCACTCCGTAGGTGAAAAAAAGTAGAACAACATTGATCCTTGCAAAGTTTGGCAAACACCAAGAATAGAGACTTTTGTAATTAAGTTAGTTTAAAAATTTTTGGTATTTAGAATCATATTAAGCATAAGCATTCAATTGTATCATTGTGTATTTTGTATTTGGTATTAAGCCAATGGTGTGGTGTTTGGTATGTAAATGAAGTTTTTCAAACTCTTTTACTTTGGTAATGAAATGATAGATTGGATTAGTTTTGGTTGTGTATGTTCATAATTGACTTCCTTGCTAAAATGGTTGAGTTGAAGTAATAAGCTTGTTTGATGTTTGACTGTTTTGGGCACGCTACCCTTATAGAATGATGGGCTTTGTTTTGACTCTGGATTGTTGGGCTTTGGAAATAGATTCCAACATCTTGTGGTATCAGAGTTCACATTTTTATGACCTCTGAGTTGGGCTCTAAAAATGGGGTCCAACACTCAAATTTGTGTCAGTCAGCTTTCATTTCAATAATGGCTTCCAATAACTTATCTTCCAGAGTTAGCTCATTATATGGAGATGCTTGGTGTTGTAAATATCTAGTTGGAGCATAATCGTTCCATCCATATGTATAAGAGTTACTCCACTCTAAATTGTAGTTGTTTTCGTACACTGCACCTTAAGGTTGATAGTACACATTCAGCCTCCTATATGGTAATGTCATAGTTTGCGAAGACATATTCTAGCTCCCATAAAAACACTATCCACTCCATTCTTCCATTATAAGCTTTAAATATGGCAATGAATCATAATTCCTACGTTAAATAATAAACCTAAGATAAAGTAGAGAAATTCAGAAGATAATTAATTTAATAAGTCAAAAAATAATAAGATACAACAAAATAAATACAAAAAATTTAAAATAAAAGATAATAAAAATAAAGATAAAAGAAAATAAAATGAAAATGGCTAGGGTAATATCATTCATGCTTTCTTAATATCAAAGTCACTGGCAATGACTTCAAAAACTTGATTGACCTATTTCATGGTAGTCAATTTATAATAAACCATAAGTGCACAACGTAGTTGTAACTAATACTAGCAAGTACGGGTAGACTCCACAAAGACTACGAATACTAGTGATTACCCTTCCCCTATTATCTAGCCTAAGGATTGATTTTAGGTTTTTAATTAAAAGAAACTAAAACTAATAAATTAAAGACATAGGAAACAATAATGAACATAAAGATAGTGAAATTCACTTAGAAAACATTTGTTATCAAAAATTGTTATCTAGGTTCGAATCCCCTTAAACCTTTAACAAATTGATCTTTTATCATACAATTGTTTTAATGATGTATTTGATCGTAGAGACTCCTATGGTATGATAGTAACTGACCTTTTAATAACTAATCCTAAGGTCTCTAATCGAATAACTTAAGTTAAATCTTATAGCATTACAATACCATTTTCTGAAATCCCTTTATTACATTTGACCCTATTTTGGAAGATTTATATCATCATATCTCTAGGGTTGCAGTCAACTCCTTCTAATTACGATAGATCTATTCACATTAGGATTTCTTAATCTCTACTTATGAAAATAGAATAACAATAAAACACGTAATCTTATCATAATAATCAATCAAACCATTTGCATTAATAAAGGAATCAAATCATGTCAAAGTATTAACATAAGGTTCATCTATCCTAAATACTAATTAAAAGTTTAGTTACATATGATTGAACACGAAATCAAACATAAACTAAAATAAAAACAAATTGAAAATAATGTGTTCATACTTCTAAATCTCCTTGATTGTATTTGATCCAATGTTCCTCCGATTTAGAGGCTTGATCTTGTATTCTGATGGATCTTTTGATGATTTCTTCCTATTTCCTGCTTTTTTGGACCAAATCGTCCCTTCTGGATGTTCTCCACTTTTAGAAATCTACTCCCAAAGCCTCCTCCTAGTTTAGCAGCAAAAAATGTCATTTCATATTGAATCTGGGTTATACACGCTCGTATGCATGCCTTTGCACATGAATGTGCATAATCAGACATCATCAGATATCGTGAAGTGCACGACCGTGCAGTTCTTCCATATTAGTTTTTTGTTTTAACCATGTTTTGTCCAATTTCTTCTCCTTTAAGTCCATAAAGGAAATTATCAGCTATAAACACACTCGAAGCATATTAAATACCAAATATACAATAAAAGTATCAAATATAAAGAGAAATACATTAAATATAGGTGTCAAAATATAGTCAAATATTCATCTATCAATATGGTACCCATTTGTCACATTGATGGTAATCTATCAAAGACCTCCATCCTCCATGCAAGCCTTGTCACGTAAGATCTGACATAGATCTTACTAAACATCCTCTCATTGCTCTGATGCATGATAAACTAGGCTTATGCATGCCTTGGGTGGATTGGCATCCTCTCGCTAATGATCCATAGGTAAAACATGTCTAGATTCTTATTGACACCCCAATTGTCACCCTGACCACTTAGCTTTATGACTTAGAATACCATATATATGTCTGATTACAGGATGTCAGAGTGCATAAACCTTATATTTACTAGGATTGTAGTATTTCTCCATGCTAATATCACACCAAAAGTGTTAAGGAGATAATCTATATATAAATTTTGTTCAGAATGTGATGTAATATGATGTTCCCATAATCGCCTGGTCTTAAACCCATCACGATGGAGAATTTCGAATGGCTCATAGAGATCTCATCATCTGAAATTGGATCATATTTGGATGATCCCTATTGTAGCCACCTCTCTTCATGAAGAACATGGAAAGCACCTCAAGCATGAACTCCTAATATGAAGGCTTCATGATCTCGAAGAATTGAGATTGTGTGTCAACTTTAAGAAGGTCCCGAACTTACTGGGCTAAACCAACCTACTTCAATGCCTCCCAATCAATGAATCTACCAATCCTTAACTTTTTCTCCTTAAGACATTGGTATTATTCCTCTTAGGCTCCAACATTGAATAACAACATCTGTCGTCGCTCTAGGGGTGGTCTATGTGGGCATGCTCATATTGTCTACTAGCTCCAGTTGGATCTCTAAAAGACCCTTCTCCTCATTATTACTTCCTTGGGATCTCCTTTTCTTGTCGCGATCTTGTCATTATGTTTGAAAGTTAGATAAATGTAGAAAATAACATGTAAATTACAAAAATACCCTTTTTCTCACACTTATGTCTTATGCTCTCTAATTTGTTAATCATGAAAACGAACTAAAAAAAGAAAATTAAACATATAGCACAATCACAAACAAATAATAAATAAATAAATGAAATCATTGGATAATTAAAAAATAATCTAATTAATCAAATAATTGCAATTAACAATTAAAACTAACCTAATTATCAAATTATAAATTTAACCCTAAAATTGAAATTAAAAATCCTAATATAATGATTATGT
This sequence comes from Erythroxylum williamsii, assembly GCA_027564335.1. NCBI lineage: Eukaryota > Viridiplantae > Streptophyta > Magnoliopsida > Malpighiales > Erythroxylaceae > Erythroxylum > Erythroxylum williamsii. Next base: position 2,225,805 of record JANITW010000010.1, on the reverse strand, counting down.
AAAATTAACACAATTAGCCGGTCTATGTAAAAAATAAAATTGAAATTAAATTAAACAATAAAACAACTTTACTTAACTATAAAACAACTAATTAATCTTAATTTCATTCAGAAACATCACAATTTAACAATTCGTGAGCAAAATGACACAAATTCACAGTCCCAATGAAATTCACTCAAATTTCATGAAATTTATCAAATTGAGCCAATAAATCAAAATGAGTAAGGATCAAATTCAACTATTAAAAGATAATTATCCACAAAATCATACAAAATTTTACAAAATCTCAAAATCGTAAGTCTAGCATTTATAGGCAAAAAATCCATAAAAATTGCAAAACACCTAATTATTCATACATAAAAAAAAAGTGAAATTGACAAGAACACTTACTTAGATGTCGCTAATTTGTAAGAAAAATGCAAGAAATTGGATAAGAGATTGGGAGGCCAATGGAGGGAGAGTGAGAGTGCGAAAAGAAAGTGAGAAAAATGAGGGATGAGAGTAAATTTAAGGGTTATTTTAGACTTACATAGTCTGTTACGTGAAAATAAAGACCTTTCTTTCAGGACTAGGGAATATAGATAGTTTCTTTTATAAGTGGAGTTCATTTTTGTGTTATTTTATTCTTTAGAATTACTATTTTGTGGGATTGTTTTCTCCTTTTCCCTTGGGAGGTAATTGAAAAAGTTATAAAATGAATTACGTATTCAAACTAAAGGAGATATTTATCTATAAATATTTCTAACCTCAATTTTCTTGATTCCCATTTATGCAGGTCACCAACCTACGAATTTTTGTGGACTTACTTGGCCTGTTATACGGGCATGTTTCTAACACAAGTTTGTTTTAGAGAGCATGTAGCTCTCTAGAAATGTGTGTATCATGAAAATTAGATGAACAAACTTAAAAATTTTTCATTCAAAGTTGTGGAACTTTAACATGTATACCCTAACAAAATAATTATGCACAATCTCATTAAAATGCTCAATATCCTAACCTAAAACATATAACAACTCAAATAAATACTATTATAACATCGAAATAGAAACAAAATGAAATAAAATCTAAAAATAAAATCTAAACAAATTCATAGGTTGCCTCCCATGTAGCATTTATTTAACGTCTTTAGCTCAACTTACCTTTCATGCTCAAGATGGATTATGCAGATGACATTTTAGAGTCTTATCATAGGTTCCATGACCTCTAAGTAAGCTACCTATTTTGGCTTAATGCCATATTTTTCCTTGAGTTTATTGTCTTGAACTTGCATAAGCATTAGTGCTCCTTTACATGTAGATTCCTACAAAATATCTTAAAGTGAATCATTGCTATACTCACTAGATTCAGTCACATCAATTTGTTCAAGAGTTGCATGAATTACATTAAAACTTTTTAAAAAAACCTCTTTATCTCCCACCCTTAATTTTAACTTGCTTTCGTCAACATCTATTATTCACTTAATAGTCTCCAAAAAGGGTCGACTAAGGAATAGAGTCATTTCTAAATCTTCCTTTATAGCAAGAATTATAAAATCAATTTGGAAAACAAACTTATCAACCTTAATATGAACACCTTTTATAATTCTTGTAAGATATTTTATAGATCTATCTACTAGTTGCACACTTATTTTAATAGGTTTAAGTTAATCTATTCCATGTTTCTCAAACAATGAATAAAGCATCATATTAATTTAAGTACCTATTCTGTCGTATTTATTTTTAAAATACCGATTTCACAAGGGATGGTAAAACTCCTTAGATTTGTAGGCTTTTTTAGTGGTTTGTTTTTCAAAACTTTTGACCTCATTCCACTTAACTTAGTAGTTGATACTCCTCCAACTTTTCCTTATTTGATAATATCTCCTTCAAAAATTCCATATGCTTTGGCATCTATATAAAAGCTTTAACAATAGTAAGTTAGTCTAGAGTTGCTTGAACATCTCAAAGAACTTACCAAATTATACATCCATTTGATCTTGCTTTACTTTTGTAGTATAAGGGATGACAAGTCGATATTCCTTGATTTCCTTAAGATGACCTTCACCTTTAGCTTTACATTGACTTTTAATAGTCTCCTTCATTTCTTCTCCTTCTTCTTCTGGAAGCTTTTTTCCATTCTTTATGGTGATTTCCATTACATGTTCTTTAGGATTTGTTTCATTTTTACTAGGCAGACTCCCTTATGGTCTTTTAGAAACTAACTTGGAGATTTGTCAAATCTAAACTTCCAAGTTATATATAGAAGCTTTTGTTCTTTAAAGTTTTGCATTAGAATCTTGAGCAATCCTTAACATCATCTTCTTCAAAGTAGGCTTCTTAGCTCGAGATGGTTACCATTGGAATTCTAGTGGAATTTTGTTCTTTGCTTGGCCTTTATTTCCCCAAGAGAAGTTTGGGTGATTCCTTCATCTTAGATTGTAAATGTTGCTATATGGATTGTTTTAGGGTCTAGAAGCATTCCCCAAATAATCCACATGCTCAAGTTGTGATGCTTGATAGTTTTGACTTGGATGTTCTATCTAGCACACATTATGTTGAACCCCAATTTTTTAGCTATCTATTCATTCATTCATTCATTTATTTATTTTTACAATTGAGTCTATTAATTTAGTAAGCATAAATAGAAATTATAATTTAGAATAGAAATGTTAGAATTAAGTTAGAGTACAATATGGTAGTTAACAGGTTAAATGAGTTAGTGGATAAAACAAATGAAGGAAGGGTAAAATTGGAAGGACAAAATAAACGAAGGGTAAAATGAGAAAGTTTTCTTGAATAAGAGAGAAAGAAGAGAAAAATCGTGGGAAAGATCATAAAAGAAGAAGAAAATCATGGAAGGTAGGAAAGGAGAGAGAAAATCGTGGAGGAAGAGATTTGGCTAAGTTCAAGGTAAGCTTCATCTTTCTTCTTGTTTGAATAGAAAAAGAAGTAGAGAAATGAGCTGTGTAGGAAGAAAGAAGAGAAACCCATTTGATTTTTTATGGATTTTTAAGCTAGGTTTTAGTTTTTCTAGCCTAGATACACTATGGTTAGGTTAAGCTAAGCTCAATTTTATCATTTGGAGTATTAAAGCCTTATAAGTTTTCCATTTGAATGTTGGGTTGAATGAGAATTTGGTTTGTTTTAGGAAACCAAAAAAATCATATCCAAGAGTTGGATTTTCAAGCAATTTTAGGTGGGTAATATGTTTATAGTTATTGTTGAGATGAGAAAATTGCTTACTTATGTGTGTGTGCTTAATTGCTTGAATTTGACTTGTTGTGAATGTTGAAAAATGCATTATGACGTATTATTATGTCATTCCTTAAAGATACTACACATTTTCTATAATCAAAGCAAAAAAGCATAAGAAGTATGAAAGTATGAACATGCAATGAAATGAATTAAGCATAAGAATTTGCTTGTGTTTGGGCGAGAGAGAAATCATTTCGTTCATCATATGCACATTGATTAAAGCCTTCTCCCGGCTGCCCACTTATGGTATATGAGCTCCTAAGAAACAAACTCATTTAGTTCATAGTGTAAACTTTGGTTTCTCCATTTCAACCCATAGGACGCTCAAGCCATTTGTTTGTGCATTTCATCTTTGGTTTGTCAAGTACGATGCATAATTAAGTGTTATGTCTTGATGTTTAAATATTCATGTTATTTGTTATATGATGACTTCCTTAACTATGAGTGTTGAGCTAGAGCGATTGATGTTTGAATTGCCAGATTAAGATGAGATGTAGATGTGTGCATAAGTATATGTATATATATATACTTAGCTTTGTAGCTCAACCCATTATTTTCTTCTCAGGTGTAGAACAAGAAGATGGTTGATCCTTGCAAGGCATTGGCAAACTCCAAGATAGCTACACTTAGTAACTAAGTTAGTTCAACTATTTTTAGGTAGCTTTATAAGCATACCAAACTCGAGCATCTATTTGTGTTTTGTATTAAGTTATTGATGTGGTTGTTGATATGTAACTAAAGATATTTGCAAACTTCATTTTGTTCCAGTAATGAGATTAAGAATTGAAGAAGTTTCTTTTGTATATGTTCATGTTATCTTTTAGTTGAGTTGAAATTTTTTGTTGTTGGAAATATAAGTGTATGATAGGGTTGGATTGTTAGGTTCTAGGTTGCAAATTTGAAAGTTTCACTGCGGCCAAGCCAAGACTTTTGCCACGTAGAATCTTTCCTGAGAGGTATTTTGGTACGATCTTATAACTTTGCAACAACAAACTCATACTTTCGTCACGGCGTATTTTTCCTTAAGGGTGAATTTGCTTGACCTTGGAACTTTACCGTGACAAAGCCAGATGTTGGCCACGGTAAATTTTTCCCGAAAGGTCTTTGGAAACATTCCCTAGTTTTTCTGCGGCAAAACATTTAGTTTGCCATGGCGAACCTACCAATGCTGACACTAAAATCTTCCGTACCATTTGAAAGGTTTCAACTTTCCTCTCGCTTCTATGATCCTTATTGAACCGTCTCGTTTAGTCACCTCAATATAAGTAATGGGAGCCCAACACCTTACACTGCATAGCCTAACCTTAGGGATTCATCATCAGTTTATCTTTTTTTTTTGTTCAATGCTTCCACTTGATTTGCTAACTACATCACTATGCCCACTTTATAAACTCCGGTTGGCTTATTAATTAAAACTTGAGAAGAGCACCACTAGTAATTATTCAGTTCCATGTCTTTGATAAAGTTTTAAGCAACTTTTGGTGTCTTGTTATTTGAAGTACCCCTAACTACTACATCAATTGATTTCCTTATGTTCTGATTCAACCGATTATAAAAAGTTAGGATATACATCCAAAGTGGTAAACCATAATGTGGGCATCTTTTCAACATCTTTTCAAACCTCTACTATGCATTATATAATGATTCAGAATCTACCTAAGAGTAGTAAGAGATATCGTTCCTTAACGTTTTAGTCTTTGCTAGTAGGAAGTACTTTAATAAGAATTGCTATGCCACTTGTTTGCTTGTATTCAGTGATGATCATGGCATTGAATTTGACCATTGCTTGCATTTCCCTTTAAATAAAATGAGAATAATCGCAATCTTATTGCATTATTATTGCTTGGCCTTTCCCCTTAAAAAAAAAGGGGAGTAACTGTAGTCTTATTGCATCATTATTCACTCCATGTATCTTAAATGTATCACAAATCTCCAAAAAAAATTGAGATGTGTGCATTTAGGTCTTCATCTCATAGTTTATCAAATTGGACAAACTGATGCACTTTCTGAATGATACTCGACTTGATCGAAAAATTATTGGCTTTTATAGTCAGTCTAATAATATTGAATTTCGCTTCAATCAAGTCTGACCTACTATAATTGAACATTGACCTTCATTAATTTGCCATTATTCTTAATTCTTCAGTATCAACTTAACATCCCATATCCTCTATTTGAAAATCTAGCTTAAAACTCTTAGTTATGTTCTAAGGAGATTTCTACGAGTTGTTGTCTCGACTTCTAGATCTTCATCTATTAAGCTCATTGGATTACTCTAGATTATAAACTAATTAGTTAATAAAATAAAACAATTAAAAGAAAAATAAGTAAAAATGTCTACATTAATAAAAGCTAGGTTTTCCTAATATTACTAGTCCCTAGAAACAGCAGTAAAAACAAATCGCTTTTTATGCTTATAAGAAATTTATAAATGTTAAAAACCATATGTGCATAGCATAGTTGTGGCTAGCACAAGGAAGTATGGGTCAATCTATGAGGAGTGTAAGTATTAGTAATTACCCTTTTCTTATTATCTAACCACTGATTCAAATTATAGATTTAATTAAAAATTAAACTAGATAAACTAAACTAATATTAAAATAATAATGCACTTAAGACAGATAAAAATAATTTGAAAAGTCTACATTAAATAAGTAGTGCCTAGGTGATAAATCCCCTAAGAATCCTTAAATATTGATCCTTTATCATATAATTGTTTTATTAATTATTGGACCATGGAAATTCCTATCTTATGTTAATATCTTTCTCAAGACTACTAACAAATAATCCATCATTTGATTAATAGAAACCATTCTAGTTAAACCCCTAGGATTGCATTATCAATTTATAAACTTCACTCTTATGTTTAACCTTAATCTAGAGGATTTATGTTGGCCTATCTCTAGGTTTACATGTAACTCTATCCATTTATGGTAGATATATTCATAACAAAAGAGTTCTCAATCTCAATCATATAAAATCAAATCATAAACTAATATTTCTGATATATTAGTACAAGAATAAAAATCATAATTAAATTGCAATAAATCAATCAATAAATTGCATTAAAAAAGATTACATTATATTGTAATCATAACTTAGGGTTCATCACACCTAGGCACTAATTAAACTAATTAAGTAATATTGTCATCATAACTTAGGGTTCATCACACCTAGGCACCAAACAAATTTTTTTCCTACATATAGAAAAAACCAAAGATAAAAATGCAAAAGAACTAATAAAACATAAAGAAATCATAATTCTATATCTCCCTTTTTCTTCTATTGGATCTTCTTGCAAACCTAGAATGGATGTTATTATCTATCATATCTTTTGACGTATTCTTTATGTTGTCCTTGTCCTTTGATCAGAATTGTCAGCTTTAATACCAATGTTAGGTTTTGAGGAGGCCTAGGGAGAAATTAGACCATATATAAATAAACTCATTTACAACTAAGACATTATATCTCAACCCAAAACCTCAAGGCTTTGAGTTATAAGCCCTATATTTGTATATAACTCGTTTTGTTCATACATCTCTTTCCAATGTGAAACCTAGCTTTGGTATTATATGAAATTCAGAGAATATTTTAATTGAGGGCTTCATTCTAACTCAAGACCCTTGTAGCCTTTATATATAACTAATTACTTAAGCAAAAGATCTTGGGAATAAAGAGGAAATCACACAATAAAGAAGGAGATCATACTCTCCCTAATATAAATATTTCCTAACATCTAATATAAATATTTCCTATCAGTGTCTTATGGCTTAAAATCTCTTGAAAATTCAGTTCCCCTTGTTTTATCTCCATTTAAATATAATTATAGTAAAAACTAAGGTTTTTAAGATATACATGATCAACATACGTGGTTTTGCAAGTGATCATATATCTACCAAAATACCTAAATTTGCGATTTTGCATGAGTATAGAGACTTACACAAGCATCATACAGGACTATGTATATCAGCATACAAGGGCATGTAACTTCACATGACCAGAAGAAAAATTCTTCAATCTTTACATGTTTATAGAGACTTACAAGTCACTATATCGTGTATCTTCAACTTGCTTTAAATCTTTGTTTATGCCACAATTTCATCCGAGTTCTTCTCTTTTTGGTCCAAGAAGGCAATTATCACCTATAAATGCACTTGAAGTGAATTAAGTACCAAACATACTATAAAAATATTAAATAACAAGCAAATCACATTAAATATGGGTATGTAAATATAGTCAAATAAGCATTTTTTAACTTTCTTTATCTTAGTTCATTATTTTGCTAACTTTGGTTTAGTTTGTTTAAATTAATTTTGAATTAAACTCATAGCCTGATTTGACGAATAAATAATAGTAAGAGGGTTAATACTAGTTGTTATGATCTTTGTGTGATCGACTTGTATGTGCCAGTGCTAGCTAATGTTACACCATGCACTTGTGATTAAGACTTATAATGTCATAAGCATACGAAAAATCAATCAATTTTTTTACACCCTTACTGATGACTATAATACTAGGAAAGCCTAGCTTTTATTAATCTAACCATTATTTCTTTTTTTATTTTTTTATTTTACTTATTCATTTATATGTCAATCTATTTATCTTTTGAACTTCTCAAGTTTGACTTTGTGTTTGTGGCTTCATATATAAAAACCATAATGGAAGGATGGAGAGTACAATATTCTCATGATGATTATAATATGGCATTGCATATGGCATCATCACAAACTTGGAACAAATGGTATGGTGACATGTATTTGAAAGCTCAACCAATATCCTTATTGTGTTATGATATTTGTGGGGTAACCATTACAATCATAATTTTTGGCATCAAACTATATATGGGAGCAACTATATTGCATGCGAAACTTATATTAGAATACACTATATGATAATACTTATAATTCATAATGAACTAACCCATACATTGATGCATGGAATGATTATGCTTCACTGAATCTTTATAATAAGAGTAGTAAGAAAAATGTCTTATTAATATATGATATGTGCTTAATTGTTTATGCATTCACTTCTTAACACTTAGCGATTATTGTTATGAAATACTTAATATACATTTGAGTTTATTTTTGATTTTAGGTACAATTGGGAAGCATAAAACTTAAAATGGGTCAAAAGCACCTTCCTTAAGCTAACATTTTGATGTTTAAACTCAATTACCCTTATGAAACAAGAAGGAGAAGGATTAGGCTTAGGATTAGAAGAGAAATCACAAAAGAATAATAATTTAGAAAAACATGTAAGAAATATGGTCGTGTATATATTTATACGACTATGTATAATGGAAGATCATTTTTGGATGTACACGGTTAGATAAAAGGTCGTGTATCCAACCATGTATCTTCATGAATTTCACATTTTTATGACTTATACCATTTATCAATTCGTGTATATTCCCATAAACCTAAATTTTCCTATTAAGAGAACATTTTGATGGCAAAAAAAAGATGGATCGATTTTGGGAGAAAATGAGGGGCAAAACATAAGCTCTTTGGAGACCTATAGTAACATCCCGTTATCCCATGTTAAGGGTTAGAACTCTAGAATACTGTACATGAGAGATTACTGAGAAGTTAGAAAGTGCATTTCATGCTCATGCATAATATAGCATACATACACATATTAATATTGATTTTTTTTCACATTAAAATAATTGTACATGCATTCATTGACATTTTCGAGTATAATTGATTTATAAATGTGATTACATTTAGAATTGTGAATTATATGTGTTAAAAATTGAATTGTAGTATATTTATTAGCTTAGAATTTTTGGTGAAATTCTATGTATTTTTGGACTAGGAAAAATGCCAAGTGGTAACACGATTGATAAATGACAGTAGAATTAACTATCAAATGGCAATGAAAATTTTGATAAATGACTTTGGGATTTATTGACTAGTGTCATTGAAAATTGGAGACAAATAAACTAGTTATCAATAAGGGTCTAAATGGGACCATATTGTCACTGCCACTCCCCACTCATCTCTCATGATTTTACATTTTTGCATAACACTCTCCTCAATGTCTTTCTTTTAACTCTTATTTTCATCTTCTTCGTGGCTTTCTCTTCTTCTTCACGATTTTGATTCACCAAACCTTCATCAATGTTACACCTTGTTTTCATCTATCAATTGCTATTTACATCTTATTGTCTCTTTCATTTGCCACAAGAAAACCTAACCTAATCCACCTTCAATACGATGATAGTGTGATATGAGAAGTTAGGGCATTTTGGTGTTTTTGAAGAACTTGGAGTTTCATCAAGTAAATAGCTTGTTAATCTTCATAGGTAGTGTTAAATGAAACATTTATGATAAGTAATTTGAGATTGATGATTTGATCATGAAACTTTTGTTGAAATCGAATCGTGAACGAATCACGAGTGCATCGAAAAATAAATTTTTTTATAAATTTGAGCAGATCCCGATAATTGATTAAACTTGAACAAAACAAAATTTGATTTAGAAATTGTACCTTGTTCAATCTTTGAAGAACAATTATTGAATCTTTTTTATGATTGATCAATCACGAGTTATCTACAAAGCAATTCCTAAACTACTTTCAGAGGAAGAAAACAGAAAGTGCTAGCTTCTAAAAAGCTCTTCCCTTTAAATAGAAAAATCATGACAGTCTTTCATTAAAATTAAGTCGCTTTAATTACAATTAGAATCAAATTCAAATTCTAATTAATTTAATCTTAATAAAATCAAATATCTCATATTTGATTCCCAAAGTTTCTCAAACTTTATAATTAAGTCTAACTTAATTAAATTGATTTTTCTTTCACAAATTGCTCTTTGATGTGTGACCCATTATGTTCCTAATAAATTGGCAATGATTATAAATTATAAATTCTATTTCTAATTCACAATTAGAATTAGATAAATTAAAACTCCTTTTAATTTATCTTTAATTCTATAGTTAAATAATTCATAATCATAAATCATGATTGATGTCTAGTAACATGTCATGATTACGCAAATATTAGGAATGTCAAAGTGATTGACTTAACCTATCCATGCATGACTATAATGTATAATTTAATCCTTTTGTCATTCAATATTCTAATTGGACAGAGTGTGGATATATTGTCTACTCTTATCATCCAATCATGTTCGTTCTTGCTAATTAGTAATTGATTTATAATTGAAATTTGAAAACTTCTTTTCAAATATCAATTCACTCTGGCCAGAGAATTACATAAATCATTACTAATCAAGAACAATAGAATATTCTCTCTAATTACTTTAGAGTGACGAATCATATATTGACTTACTCAACTATCTACATATGGTTTATACTGTATCTAATTACTACCGATTGAATTATTCTAGGACAATTCATAAGTAGCATCAAAAAAAATAATTCCCATACTAGATACCTTGGTAATGTCAAGTCTAAGAATGAATTATACAACCATCATTATGAGATAATCCATAGACACATAAGTAATATTCCTTTTGGAATTCTCATAATCGGGTCAGTTCAATGATGTATTCTCTAATAATCATACATACATTAGTTTAAGTATCTCTATACTTTTGTTTATGAGATCAATTACTTTCTTCATAAGAAAAAAAAACATGTGTAATAGTTTTACCATTTCAACAATATCTAGTCTTGATGAAACTACAACTAGGAACATTTAGGAATAACATATAAGTGTAAATTGAATCTCATAATTATGATCTCATCATAATTTCAATTATACATTAATTATTCCAAGGATTTTATCTTTA
>JANITW010000010.1:2175416-2191456 GCA_027564335.1 Erythroxylum williamsii | reverse complement strand
ACATACTTCACTCTAATTTAAACATAATCCATCATTTAATTTCCATTTCTTAAGAGCTAAAACCCCATAATAATTTAAGCAATACCTCAAAATAATTTAGACATGCTTAAATAAATAAATAAATAATTCCAGGGGCCAACATTGACTCTGCAGTAGCTTGAGGCTTTAAGACTCTAGGGCCATCTGACGACTAACATACCAAACTCATCGAGAGATTGATTAACAAAGAGATAGTTTGGATGCTATATTTTGGTTTTTCTTTTCTTTTATTAATATTTTTGTATTTTTATTTTATTTCTTATCTTTTATTTTACTATGTGATTGTTATTGATAGTTCTATGATCACTTGAATATAATTGTATGTTAATTTTATTAATATGACATGATGATTTTGGATGTGGATGGATAGGTTAAGGTTAATAAGGGATGACTATTTTTAAGTTTGGTCATGTGGATTATGATTTTCTTGAGGACGACCAAAAGCTTAAGTGTGGGGATATTTGATAAATGATTAATTGACTATATTTATATACCCATATTTAGTGTATTTTGATTTTTATTTGATAGTTTTATAGTATTTTTGTTACTTATTTTGCTTCAAGTAAGTTTTTAGGTGATAATTGCCTTTATAGACCAAAAGGAAAAGAATTTGGGTGAAATTGAGGAATAAAATAAAAGAATTGAAGTAACTTTGGAGATACACAATCGTTTATAAGGATCATCTAAGTTATTGTAAACGTGTGAAGCTTCAAAGATGTTGTTTATGCCTGTGTGAAGATACATGGTTGTGTATGTTTCCTATGTAAGCTTTTGCAACCATATAAAGTCACAATTTAAAGGGTATTTTAAGATACATGGCCACCTACACGACTATGTAAGTGACTATGTATATTCTAGAAACCTAGTTTTTGCTATAAAAAAATTATTGAAGGCCAAAGAAGGAAGAAGTGACTTAAGTCAGGTTAGACACTAGAAAAACAAAGAAAAAGCAGTTTTGAATGAAGGATGAAGGAAAATACAAAGATTATGTCATGAGATCTGATAGAGAGCAACCTTTAATCCAAATTTCAAGGGGTTTTCATTAAAAATAAAAAGGGAATATAGATTATGAATTCTTTTACTTCTATTTGTTTTTTTAATATTTGATGATGGATTTATTTTCTATATTTAGGAACTAAATTATATAATGCCTAGGTGTGATGAACCTTGATTAAGGATGAATAATATAATATAGACTGTTATTCAATACATTTCTATTAATTGATTTAATACAATTCAATCATGCTTTTATATTCTTGAACTAGTATATCCAAAATATTAGTCCAATGTTTAATTTCATATATTTAAAAATTTTGAATCCTTTTGTATGAATAAATTTACCATTATGCAAACCTAGAAATAGGTTCAAATAAATCCTCTTGATTAAGGTCAAACATAATAGTAAAATTCATAAACCGAGTAATGCAATATTAGGGTTTTTAACTAGAAAGAGATTTCAGTTAATCAACTGAGAGTTAATTGTTAATAGCATTGAGAAAGATATTAACAAAACATACGAATTTCTTTAGTCTAATAATCAATAATTAAATTGTGTAGTGAAAAGATAATATTTAAGATATTTTAGAGGAAGTGACAACATTTTTTGAGATAACTCCAAAAGATCAACCAAACCTAGCCCATCACCCATTGCGTAAGTGGAATACTGTTTAGTCAAGTAGAAGGGCCAACTTTAGCGCGAGGCAAGATGGGAACTAGATGAAACTTAAAATTAGAAGATCACGTCAGAGACTACTTGACGTTCCAAAGAGCGACTCTATAATACTCCTGATATGAAACCTACAACCACCCACATGTATAGTAACTAAATTCCTGTACATAAATTCATGGTCTACACTTCTATTCATTTATTTGGATTGTCATCACACATTTATCTATGACATATGACAAAATTTCATATCACTTAACATTATCATTTAAGAGTAGCATTATATCTTTATATTTATACGATAATCCAAAAGAAATATTACAAGCTCCTTCATTACATATACAATCATCTTTAACTAAAAAGATATATTTACTTCTAGTTGGTCCCTATAGATGATCCATATGCCTTATTCCTAGTACTTGGACCTACATAGATTAACACTCGTACTAAACTTGAAAGCGTAGTGGGGAAACACTTAGTTTGGATGACCACTCATATCAGTCATCTTTTAAGTACACACACATTCATGAATATCATAAACTCATATAAATAATGATGGCATAATCAATCCAATTAAATAATGTAAATATGCTTCAACTTATTATTCATATACCATAAATTCACATTTATAAGCCAAATATCGATATTCAATGATCATCAACATAAATTATTCATGTTGTCATATTGTATCTTTTATTTATAAATGTTTAATTTACTTTCTATGTTAGGCTTGTACATTCCTGTAGGTATGGATAACAAGAGATGTAGATATCCGAAGATATCAAACCATAAATACTTGAAAGTATCAAACTATAGATACTTAAAGGTATCAAACTATAGATACCCAAAGGCATCATTGATGTCAAACCATAGCAGCTACACTGTAACCCTATAGACATGCCTATCTATCCATCACCAAGACAATGAAGTAGGCACTGTAACATTTTTCTTTAATCATTTGCCAACTTTTTAATTAATATATTGATAAATCACACACCATTCATTTGAAATCATGAAATTTGTATTTAAGTTCATACATACAATTTATAACTTACCACTAGTAGAAAAAGGTATACAATTCACATGTATTTGTGTGATTTATTTCATATATGTTTTGTTTAGTCGTATTTATCTATGTCATTCACATAATTCCTATATATAAATTCCTATACATCATTTAAATATAAAACATGTTAAATTGTACTTAATTATATTCATAAAATTAGTATGTAAAATTGCATAGTCATATTATACATATATAAGCAATACATATGCATATAAATCAACTATATACATGCAAATTTTCTTTAGCATGCATTATGTTCAATCTTAAATGTCAATGTTTAATCACCTAATTTACATACGGTAAGTCATATTTCATTTATTTCTAGGTGTTTGCAAAGTTTCATACGCATTAAAAAAGGTTCATATATGATTTGGTAACAATCGGAAGCGAAAAACTCAAAATAATGCAATTTGAGCTAAGCTTACGGTGGGTCTAAAAATAGGCAAACATATCAGTTCAAAAGCAAATCACACAATAGTCTCCAATTGTTCTGTAATTTTTACATAGAAAACATTCAAATTAGGCTTTAAGGTCTTCTAAAAATGTGTTCCCCTGTGTCTCTAGTTTCCATAGAATAAAAAATCAGGCCATTTGGACTTTTAAACCATAAAATATGCACCAAACATCTCAAGATGCTCCAAAATAAGGGCAACTTCAAGTCACCATTTTCAATCTCAATTTTCAATGTCATGAAGCTAGAACTAGATTCGTATCTCTTCTATATATTTTTAGTTTTATGTCTTAAGTTTCATCCAAATTGGAATCAACCAATTTGTAGCTCTATAGGTCGAGTTATAGCCAATAGGACTGGTTCAAATGAACATGAGATAGAATTATACTAAACGTTACTCTTTTGTCATATTCAACCAATCCCATGCAAAGCAACACCAATATACTATTCTAGCAACCATTCCATGTCTAAATCAATCCATTCCATGTCTAAATCAATCTTTTTACACATTCAAACATGCTCAAATAGAAATTAAACTAAATTTATTCACAAACTTTGAAATTGGCCAACTAGCTCTTCTAATGCTTTTACTTCTTTTCCCCTTTAGTTTTGCTTGATTCACCAATTAGAAATGCCACAAATACGCATCTTAATCACAATTCCAACCTTATAATTCTAGCTTTTCATGAGAAAAACAAGAAAAGATAAAGATGAGAAGGAAAACCACTAACTTTTACCTTGATTTCCACTTAGGATTAACTTGAATGTGGATGTTTCAAAAAAATGACTTGAATTTAAGAATGCCATTGAGTCTAAGATTCGAATTATTCCCCCAACTAACGAAAAGATATTGGTATAATTGCCACATATGAAATTAAGCACAATTTTGCAAAGGAATAGCCCACTTCTTTCTCGAGAAGAGACTGGAAATATGCTCAATATTATTTGATTGAATAGTTAACCTAGCTCCTTATTATTTGAATAACCCCTCCACTTCAACTAGAGATTGGATCTAGCTGTAAAAAGAATACTTGACTAATAAGTAACTCACTTCTTGGTTTTCGACCCCATCAGTCACTATGAATGCCTAGATCAGTGTAATGGAATGTGTCAATTTATCTGTCTATTGACTCGAAATGGGAGCAGGTTTGAAAAATGATCTTAGAGTGTCTAAGGTGGGGCTGGGAGGGTCTCTTAACGCCTTTTTTTTCTCTTCTCATTGGAGTTATTTCAAAAGGAAGAAGGGGGAACAAGCACACTTGGAGAGCACAGTACAATGAAGTTGTATGTTGCATTCGGGCAGGATGAATCGCCCCTAAAAAGGAATCTCTTTAGCCCTATATCTCTTATCCTAGGAGGTCTTCCTCCACTAGCAGGCTTTTTTTTCAAAAGACTCCATTTATTCTAGTGTGGATGACAGACAGGCCTATATTTATCGGTTTCAATAGGACTCCTTATGAGCGTTGTTTCTATCGACTATTATCTAAAAATAATCAAGTTATTAATGATTAGACGAAACCAAGAAATAACCCCTCATGTGCAAAATTACAGATCCCTTTTAAGTTCAAACAATTCCATCTATACAAAATGATGTGATTAAGAAGGTGCAATAGAGAGCAAGTGAAAAGCGAAAAATCTAGAGTTAAAACCCTTAAAATGTAGTCCTTCTCTCCTCTCTTTTACTCCCATTTCATGAAAATTCTAGACTTACACACATGTTTCAATCGTTTTGGATCATATACTTTAATCCTATTAAATCATGTGTCAACTTTAAGCAAATTTCACATTTGGTCCTTCTTTTTCCTTTAATTCTAACATTGATATATAATATCATCAATTGATTTCATTCTAGTCCATATTTCATGTATAATTATGCATGTTTATGTTGAATGATCAAATTATCAATTTACCTATATCTTTTAAAATTAATTAACGTTATATCCCTTACTATGCTTAGATACACTTAATTTTTTTATGTTCGCTTATTAATCTAAACATGCTATAATACTTCTAGGGTATACATTGAGACTTTACAAACTCTCAGCCAATATATTGAAACTTTTCAATAAAAAGGGGCTCTTTTGTTAATTTAATTAGGTTTTTATAATGGAAGACACATATATCAAAGAAAATTATTATATAATTATATTAGTAAAAATTAAATTCTATAGGATTACTATATAAATTTAAATGAAATTATAAAAACAGTGCATAGTTTCTAGTTCAGATCTAGTTTAATTGTAAAATAAAAACAAATTGTATATATGGCTAAAAATAGACAGGGTATTACTATCTTGAAAATCGAAAATAGGAAAATGACGTGGGGCCTATCGATGACGTTAAATCAATTTTCTTTATTCATTCCGTCACCGCCTCGTTGAGTTCAAATCTTCGAGAAAGGATTTGAAAAAACGAAAAAACTGCATGGCATTTCCGTTATTACCCATGAAATTGGAGGGTAGCTAAAGCCAAATCTTACGCTACGATACCTTGCCCCCTATCTAAGCGTCGCCGAAAGCTCCTTCTCGCCCTCTCTCTCATTCTATATTTTCGTCAATTTCACACCCCAAAACCTCAGTTCTCTTGCTCTCGTAGTCCGATCTATTTTTTCTTTCCTAGGATTAGGGTTTATTGTTAAATGGGTCAGCAATCGTTGATCTACAGCTTTGTGGCGCGTGGGACGGTGATCTTGGCCGAATACACGGAGTTCACCGGAAACTTCACTAGCATAGCCGCTCAGTGTCTCCAGAAACTTCCGGCCACCAATAACAAATTCACCTACAACTGCGATGGCCACACCTTTAACTACCTCGTCGATAACGGCTTCAGTATATATTCTCTTTCTTCGATCTTTAGATTCTGTTTTCTCTCTTTTTCTTTCTGCATTTTTGACCGTTTAAGTGTTCCGATCTGATTGTTCGCTGTGATCGTTCGTGTTGTTTATGTCCCGATCTTGGTTTATTGACTTTGATTGTAGATTTTGATGTTTATATGACTGAGTGGACTATGAGTAGGATTTTTGTGTTGTAGGCCCTTTTTTTTGGTGTTGACATACGGTTATGATTTTCTTTTTGGTTTTAGTTTCTGATCCAATAGAGTTTTTGATCATTGGACTGAACTGAAGGCTTTTTGTTCATGTCTTGGTGCGGAAATGGCGGGTTTTGAGTTGCGCCATGTATTTTTATTTGAAGAAGAGTGAATAGTTTAGGGACACGGTGGTACGGTGATCTTTCTAGTTTCTAGTTCAGGTTGTACGGTTGAGTAAATTTGTTTAACAAACTACTTGATTTTCTGTAATTTATGGTGATAAAATTGTGTGGTTACCTCATTTAGGAGATATAAGGGAAGAACTGAGGATTGTTGAGGTCCTGCAGTTTCTTAATTCTAGTCAATCTATAAGTAATGACGTAGAATTGGTTTGATTACCCTTGGGTTTCAAACATCATATATTTAAGCAATGGTAAATCTATTTTCAATGTGTCTCTTCTATTTGACCTTCAATTTTTTCAATTTCCATTTGTAGGCTTTAGCTGAACATGGAAATGATAGGTCAATTGCAGTCCAGGTTTCTGCAGTTTTTAGAATGAGTGTATTTCCTACAAGGAGAAAAGTCTTGCTGAATATGCATCTATTTAATGAAATTGGGGATTGCTATGAGGATATCAAATCATGCATGGGTTTTCAAAATGGTATTAAGAGGTTTTGTTTAATTGAAAAGTTGACATGTCTATGAGTATTGTACTACAAATTAGTACACACTATTGTGATGTTATTACACAATAAAAACTAAGCTGGAAGGACCTGTATATGAATTTAGGAGGTATGTCTGTCTTGTCAATTGTGGTTTCTAGAATCAATTATGTTCACTGAGCAGGATGGACCTCTATATGAATTTAGGATGTATGTCTTGTCAAATGTTGTTTGAATAATCATGTTTGCTGTTTGACCTTTATGGTTCAGTTTCTTGCATAATTTCTCGGGCAAGCTTTTTGTGCCATTGGTTGTTTTTCTTTTGTTCAAGCACAAACTCTTAACTAAATATTGTTATTTTTCAGCTTATTGTGTGGTTGCAGTGGAGTCTGTTGGCCGACAAGTTCCAATTGCCTTCCTTGAGCGAGTTAAGGAGGATTTTACCAAGAAATATGGTGGTGGGAAAGCTGCAACAGCGGTTGCCAATAGCCTTAACAAGGAGTTTGGGTAATTTCATGACACGGACTTGGACTGGGAATTTATGGATTTCCTGATTAATCACTTTTAATTGCAAATCAATATTTTAGGTCCAAGTTGAAGGAACAGATGCAGTACTGTGTTGATCACCCTGAGGAAGTCAGCAAGCTGGCTAAAGTTAAGGCTCAGGTTTCAGAAGTTAAAGGGGTTATGATGGAGAACATAGAGAAGGTTAGCAATCTTCTAGAATTACTTTGAGGAGTTAAAAAATGTTTTAATTTTGAGGCTAGGAACTTACCTCTGTAGCTGTTACTTCTCCATGTGGTGATAAAGACAGCCTATTCATATGTCACAATGCGGCAGTACTAATAGAACTGTTTCGGCAGGTTCTTGACCGTGGGGAAAAAATTGAGCTGCTAGTGGACAAAACAGAAAATCTTCGCTCTCAGGTAAGTGATTGAACCTATTGCATTTTTTAAAAGCTTGAGCGATTTCTACCATATGTTATTGGAAATTGATTGTGAAATTAGTAGGTTTATGGTTGTTGTGGAGTGTGATTACATCAGTTTCATTGATTCAAGTAAAGTTTACTAGATGTATGTATGCTTGAAATGGCACTTCCGTGATTCAGAGAAATATTATCATGGAGACATGACGGAAGATATTGATCAAATCTATAACATTTAACAAGTAAATATGAAGGGCTTTTCTCTTTTTGGTCCAATGAAAATTTGAAATCTTTAATTTGACAGTTTATTAATGTTGTGTCAAATTGCTTTTCATTTGTATGGAGCTCCAATTCTCTATAAAATGCATGTTAAGGTGGATCTGTGTGGTCATTCTATATATTATTAAATTATAAGCTTTGCACCAATTCATTTGCCATGTGGACTAACATAAATCCAGTACAGTTCTTCACTTTTTTTTTTGGGTAAATCAGTAAAAATTTTTATACAAATAAGAAAATGTTATGTACACAATTAGAGATTTCCTAGGCAGTAATCTCTTACCTACCAAAAGGAGTAACCTAATGTGAATTCATAAGGAACCTACAACAATGCCGTACAAACAAAACACAAACAACCGCACACTTATACAACCTTCCTACCAAGAAGGCCTTATAGAGCTCACTCATCTAACCAGTAACACAAGATTTCCAACAAACAATTTACAGCAACACAATTCGACCATCAATCATTTACAAAACCATACCAATAACCAGCACAACTAAGATGAAGATTTAAATAATGTTCTTTTAGTTCCCTTGTTCATTGTCAAATTTTGCCCACCTTTGGCATACCTTCATTGATAGACCATTAATGGATCTTCTGGGCACCAACCGTGGGAGTTGGTTCTCTTACTGTCAGAGCTTATGAACACCTTCATTGAAGTCATGCTATCTGCTACAGGAAAAGGCCATAGATTTTGCTAACTGCATGCTGCCAAGATTTTGCTGATTGGAGACGAGAACATATCTTGGAATTGACTTCTCTTCTGCTTTAGACACGGATACTCTCCATTTTCCAAACCTGAAATCAAAACCTGCAGACATCACTGATTTTATTAAATTTTAATTAACAATCTGTACATAGTCGATGATTAATGTTGTAATGTAACTTTTTTTCTCTTTTTTAATAAATATATTGTCAAATCCTATTGTCCATTTGTGTCCAAGTTTTGGAACGATTCTTTCGAAAGGTGATGCTTCTTCATTTGTTGGCTTAATGTCTGTTATTTCTTCACCATGTCACAGGCCCAAGACTTTAGGCAGCAAGGAACCAAGATGAGGCGGAAGATGTGGCTGCAGAATATGAAAGTAAAGCTGATAGTGTTGGGCATCTTGATTGCGTTGATTCTCATCATTGTATTGTCCGTTTGCAATGGCTTCAAGTGTCATTAAGTTTCAGAGAGCTGATGTTTTACTTAATATCTTTTTGGGCTTACACGCACCAGCATCTTCTATAGCCTATATCATAAGATTGCGATTGTATAGTTTGACTTTTGAATTCTTTTTGATACCGGTTCTGAAGTGTGCAACTTTGCCATTTAATGTTTCAATTTGTACCTCATGCTTGTACTGTCATAAATTGTTTGGAATTGGTCAGTGATGGAGATCTCGTCGTGACAATCATTGCCTGGGATTTTGGAAGCATGGATGTAAAACAATGCTGTGTTAGCCTCAGATTAGCATGTCATTCAATCTATTTTTCTCTAATAGTTATTATTTTTCTACCAATCCTTTTCGACCTCAGCTGTTATTTAGCTGCCTTGTAAATCAGTAACTGAAAACATTGAATATATCTGAACGTGGACGGTATTCCCCTGAAGTAAAAGGATTTGACGTTTCCTGAGTCTCTTGGAATTTGTTGGAGAAAAACGTTATGCCTAGTTCCCTCTTATGCTGTTATGTAAGAATGGATGTAATAGATTTTTAATTTGTTGGGAAAAAACGTCATATCTATTTTTATTGGATGTAAGATTTTTAATATAATGAATTATAATATTAAAAAATTATTATTTGAAGTGAAATAGTTTATAATATAATATAGTGATATTATTTAAACGAAAATTTTATACTATAATATAATAAAAAATTATTTATGATTTTATATTTTATCTAAAGTATTTTATACTTTATTTCATTCTATTAATAATAAACTTTCAATTAAATATAAAGTTAGCGTGGTAGAGTGGACCACACTGTCTGGCGTGATAATGTTGGCATGGTGTGTTTCATTTCTCCTGTACATTCTTATCATTTCATGGAAGATTTTTTCAAAACGTGTACTTTTAAAATGCTTGAAAATTCAAAGTAGCATTTGAAAGAAAAAATTTGACATGATAGCGCTTTAAGAGCGAGGGCAACGACTGGCCTTAGCCTTAGGACATGAAATTCAGATTGCTAATCCCATATATTCAATGCGGAGGAATGTAAGAATTTCCTCTTAATAAAGAATGAGAATAGTAAGGCAGCAAGTTTATTCATCTGCCACACCAAAGACAGAATGAGTCAAAAGCAACTCTCGGGTTGAAAAAGCTTTCATATGTCAATTTCAATGTTATCTATAAGCCTTACTTTTCCAAACCAGGCAGCTACGCAGACCACAACAGGATTTTTGATCTCATCCACTGCTTCCAGACTTTCTTGCTCAACAATCTGCTTGCAAAATGAACCAAAAATGAAGAACAGATGCTTAGATTCCAAGAACTGCCTCCCATTTTGGTATCAATATTCAATACAATCCAATATTAGTTGATTTTCTCAAAAAAGAACACGAAGAAGTATTCGAGCTGTTTTCTTTCGTAACATGCAACTAACCCTCGAATATAGAATACCGATACATCTAGGAATGATCTGAAAATAAGAAGGGACAAAGACTGGTCTTTCTCAAATATATATACACATATATATGTATATATATATATATATATATATAACATGCAACTAACCCTCGAATATAGAATACCGATACATCTAACAACAATCTGAAATAAGAAGGGACAAAGACTGGTCTTTCTCAAATATATATATACATATATATACACGGATTGACTCCTGTGACATATACATATATACATACATACAGATATATACATATATATACACACAATAACTTTGTATACGAGGATTGACTTTATATACATACATACACACATACAAATGTATATGCGTATGTATGTATATAAAGTCAATCCTCGTATATTCCAAACCCTCCGAGATTAAACCTTGTCTTGTTAGAAAACCCTTTTAGTATTACAAAGAAGATCAGGTTTACTGCCAAGAGGAATTGGAATATTATAACTATGTTTAGGAGGCTGACTCCTGTGATTTGTAAAATTGAGAATCACTGTCTATGTCCTGTCGGTTTTGTGTTTTTAAAGCCATCTATGACAGATAGATGACCTACGCTCCTATTGCACTGTGACAATATCTGAAAGTTAAAACAATCCTAGGTGACAACATATCAATAATGATTAACAAGGTTAACTTATTAACCATGTCATTTTTAACAGATAGAAGCCCTCCTGACCTATGCTCCTTTTGCACTGTGAAAAATCTGCGGCTTAAATTATCACAGAAGATGACAGATAAAAAATGATTAACAAGGACAACTTATTGCAGACCTTTGAGTTTCTCAGGTTGCTGCACTTTCCTAATAAAATTCTATATCAACAAAATAAACTTCCCACCGCTTCAGTGTGTCTGAAAATGCATTGCAAGAATTACAGTAACTGCATATATACCACTCCCTAGATTAAGGGATTATGTCATTCTAAATTTCTATATTATATAGAATTTCTATAATATATAGAGTTTAATACATATAATTTATGTTTAATATATATAATTCATACAAAATATAATTATATAATAAATAGAATATATAATAAATGAATTATGTCGATTTTTATGTATATAACAACATTATAACACTTTTTAAAGAGAGAAACTTTTTCTTTCATGTTTAATGAAAGAGGAAACTTGGAAATAACCAGAAAAATGTGTCTTTACCCCATTTTATATGATGAATCAATGAAGGGCTACACAAAGCTAGACTGGAATATAATGAATACCGTCCAATAGAATGGGGAAAAGATAATATTCTCAAACAATAAGCACCATAATCAGCAAACTCAAATTCAGAAAAATAAGTCATTGCCATCTAACCTCCACATAATCAACTTTCCCACCAGCTTCCTCTATTGTTTGCATGACCATGTCTCTTAATGACTTGGAACTTTTGCAACCTTCTGTCGTGGATAGTTTGGCTTTGAATAATGACCTGCTTACGGATAAAGCCTGTAAAAAACATAAGAAAGAAAGGTTTATCAGGAAAAATCAGATATGAA
Organism: Erythroxylum williamsii; assembly: GCA_027564335.1. Lineage (NCBI taxonomy): Eukaryota > Viridiplantae > Streptophyta > Magnoliopsida > Malpighiales > Erythroxylaceae > Erythroxylum > Erythroxylum williamsii. Next base: position 2,179,216 of record JANITW010000010.1, on the reverse strand, counting down.
AAGTTGACAGAAAAGATTGACTGGAAACATCAGGAACAGTGTATCTGATTGAATTACAAATTTAAAATCAGTACATCGAGAAGTGCTAAACAACCAAAAGTAACAAATTGCCGAATAAGAGGGAAAAAAAAGGTCGTCATGGTGGGGTTTAAAACTATATCCAGTAACAATAGGTAGATGAACGGGTTGCAGATTCAGAGTTTCAAGGCTCGCTGTGAATACCTTTTCCCTCTCCACAACAGAAAGGTGCACATTGCGTGAACTCATTGCCAGACCATCATTATCACGCACTACTTCAGAACCTATTATCCTGATTGAAAAATCAAGATCTCGAACCTGCAGAAAGTGAGAGATTAAACAGAAAATTAATTTGTCTTTCAAAATTAAATGGTGAAAATTGCCATTCTGATGTGACAGGCTAGCATATGCCATATCAAGATTGAGTGTAAACACAAATTGACAGATACTAATTCTATTCGTCTAGGTATGCATAACAAATTACAGAAATATATGATAAAAATCACATAATTAATTTCATCTAGGTTACACTCCAAATCATGAAACTGCAACCATTCACTGTACTACAATCAGCTTTCTCATAAACTGTCAAAGGGGACATAAAATTCGTAAGAGTAACCTAAGCATTTGCAGTTCGTTAGACTTCTGAAAAACAGAGAAGAGTTGTGCACAAAATGCAAGAGATTTAATAAAATGCCATACATTCTCATCATACTTAAGTAATTAAATTTTTTCATCTAACCAGAAGACCAATGATCACAACTGCTAAATATGAATACTCACCATCCTCTGAATAATTTTCCACTGCTGGTAATCTTTCTTCCCAAAAACAGCAACATCGGGCTCCACAATATTAAACAACTTAGTCACAACTGTAGCAACCCCTCTAAAGAACACCGGCCTACTATTCCCACACAAACCCTTCTCTAATCTCTCCACTCTTACCCACGTCTCATGTCCCGTACCGTTCTCCTCCACACACGACACCTCTCCTCCACCCTCCAAGTTCCTCCAACCAACACTCCTATCAACATTATCCTCCTTCTCCTCCACATTTCTCCGGTCAGCTTTATAGTCATAGAGATTATAGGGGTTAAAAACAACATCCACACCACCAGGAACAGACGAGAGCTTGAGAACATCACGACGAAAATCAGAAGGGTATGTGGAGAGATCCTCAGAAGGCGAGAATTGACCTGGGTTCACATATATTGAAACTACCGTGAGATTGGCGTGTTTACGAGCTTCATTGACGAGTGATAAGTGGCCCTGATGAAGATAACCCATTGTGGGCACCAAAGCTAGAGTCTTTCCTTTGCATCTCATGGCTCTTGACCACTTTCTCATCTGGTTTTTGTCCGTGATTATCTCTGGTTCTTTCACTGCTTCCATCTTCAAACAAAAGAAATCGCAAATATATGCTGCTTATAAGACACTCTTTTTCGGCTTGTTCCTTTTCTATGAATTCGATAGGGAAAATCTAAGAATGTTTTGAGACAAACAAAAGCGGGAGATTAAGATTGACATTAATGTTCTAATATTCTCCAGAAATAGAATGCGTTCGAACTTGCCCACCTAACATGGTTATAAAGTTGTCTGTTTCCAATCATGCAATTCCCGATAAGGTTTTACATTTATGATTTATCTCGTATTTATATCAATTAACGGGGTCCTGGGGTGTCCTCTCAGGCCTCAATCTGGTTTGAAATTTAGGGTACCAAACATATAAATTTAGAAGTAGATTTGAGTACAGTAATTACTATGCTTTCATCCTCGACGATACGAGATACACCTTTTAATCCTTTAATGCTAGGTATTTTATGAATTGTTTACCTGTTACTAGAGTGTTGTAATTCGTCATATTTATAGAGAAGGTAATTAGTGTGCGAATTGACTAATAAATTATGCAGACCAGTTCGAATTAGGGGTTACTACTTTTGAGTTCCCACCTATGGGATGCATATCTATCCTCTTAGAGGATGTGTCGAGGGCTTGTCGCCCTAAAATTACCATGTAATTTGTAACGCTTGTCCTCCTTTTAAAAAAATTTAAGGGGGTGGTGGGTTAAGTGATGATTCTATAATGAATCATTGGCTATTAAATGAAAAATGTTGGTATTAGGTATGTATTTTATGAAGGTAATTTTGTAGCGGATTGTTTAGTTAAATTAGGTCATAATATTTCTTCAACTTTTCAGGTTTGAGACGATATTTTTGAAGCCTTCTCTTTGATTATATGGGTTGATGCTTGTGGTATTTCTTTTATGAGATAGTTTTGATTTTCTCTTATTTATTAAAAAAAGAAAAATGTTGGTCACTTGTTTGTTACTATTGAGTTAATAATATTTTGATATCTCTTTTTTTTTTGTTGCTCACGAAGTATCCTAGGAGGGTCCTAACTGTGGGAAAGCATCTTTAAGCTATTTACTTTCATACTAATCTCCACTCTAAATAGGTAGGTCCTTTGCAGGATCAAAAACTTTGGTCCTACGTTTTAAATGGTTACATACATGAGGAGGATTCGAACCTATGACCTCACTTAGCCCCTGTTTGTTTCAGCTTTTGGAAACCTCAAAGCACTTTTTTCTACCACAAAAGCTATTTTAAGAAAAAAAAGTGAGTGTTTGGCTGAAAGTTTCAAAAGTGCTTTTGAAGTAGAAATAGCTTTTTTAAAAGCTCAAATACAACTTTTTCAAAAGCTAAAATTTGGAGCTTTTCAAAAAAGCTCCAAAAACAGTTTATTCGGGTAGACGTTTTTCCGTCACATACGTATATATCCAAAGTTTGGTTACTGTTCTGTTTCTTTTCTTTTGTTCCGTTTATACTAAAAACTCATATTCTCCAACAAACAACAAAAACTGCAACAACCACCACCACGACCGAATCCAAACTGAGCGACGGGAGCAGCAACCGGGTCAACCTGAACAAGCCCAGGAATCTCACTCATACCCAATGCAGCAAGCATGTCGATAGTTTCCTTATTGACCTCAATCTGGTTAGTTTTAATGGCAGAGACATCAGGAACGAAGTCCATGTGATGCTCGCGCTCTTCTTCCTGGAGTTTGAGCGAGATTCCACGAACTGGGCCCTTTTGGATCCGTTTCATGAGGTGAGTGGAGAACCCTGCGATCTTGTTTTGAAGGCGCTTGGATGGGATAATGGCAACCTCCTCGATCACTTCTTGTTGGTGTGGAAGTCGAGGGTCATGCGAGAGTAGTAGCACTCAATCACTTGACGTGATGATTTCTTTACTGTCTTTGTTCGTACGCGACCCATCTTCGCTCTCTTCTGTTATAGATGCTGCTGTTTGTTGAGAGCAAAGCCTAGGTCAGTAAAAGAGAGGCTTTTGGGGATGTTTATATGTGTTATAATTATTTGAATGCTGTTATATGCACAGTTGTTAACAACACTTTTTCCCTGTAGGAGATTGTCTTTTTGCAGGTAAGTCTTGTCAAACAACTGAGGCATATATTGAAGTTAATTAGGAAGGAACCGAAGCTGCAGTTAGTATTTGTTCTCAGTACAAGCTTCGATGTGGAAGGCTGAGCGCTTCAACCTTTGTGGGTGATCATCTATTCATTTTCACAATCAAGGAAGAGAATTCTGGTTTTTTGTGGCAAATTGTTAATATGTTATATAGAGTTACTCTTTTGTGGCTTACAAAAGTATGAAGCTCTTTTGTGTCAAATTGTTAATATGTTATATAGAGTTACTAAAAAAATTTAGTAGTCAAAATTTTATTTAGTTCTTTTGGGATTCTTTTAAATATTATAAATTAAAAAT
>JANITW010000010.1:2021595-2032446 GCA_027564335.1 Erythroxylum williamsii | reverse complement strand
ATATAAATTCACATCTCATCTCATCCATATACCATTTACATACCATTTCCACACAAATTATTATCACAATTCCATACACAAATGCATAACTTATTTACATCATGAAATAAATATTAATAAATCATTAATGACATTCCAAGCCATATACAAATACCAATATCAAAATCCAAATTACACAAACTACAATATAAGCAAAATAGAACAAACGCGTCGACTTTCTTTCATCCGATCTCCTGCTCGAAACCTGGAGATGTCGATGAAAGGGGGGCGGGGTGAGCTTAAAGCTCGTGGACAACATGTTTATAAATCGAAAAATAAGTAAAAATCAATTTTCAAAACGTTTTCCATTTATAAACATTTCACAGTAGAAAATCCATCAAAAGCTTATTTTTCCCAATTTCTCAATTTCAAAGAATTCATAGCAATTTCAAAAACATGAATGCATCACACTTAGAATCAGAACAAAAACACATAAACACATCAGAATGGTTTAGGTCGGTCCAAAATAGGTCGATCCAAAATAGAACGTACTGCATATTTCTACATAGTGGTCCTGTACAGCCGTGAACAGAATGTACTACACTTTCCCCTATAGCGGTCCAGTGTAGCCGTGAAGTTTTGGGAATCCGTAACGGAGCTCCAATGCCACTAGCGGGAAGGCGGACGAAGCCTATAAAAAGAAAGACAAGTGCACTTAACTCAACTTATGGGACCTAACCAAACCCACATAACACATTTCACACTTGAAAATTGGATTGCCCGAAGGCATGCTTCGAAAACTTAATTTTTCATATCATGTCTTATCAGACCCATTTAGATTCAAAAATTCACAATATCAAACCAATTCACATAACACATTCTTAATCATTCAAACACAATGAATGCAACAATTTTACAATTTATCAAAATCATAATTCAATCAAATTCCCATTTATTTAAAACAATGAAATCATTAATTATAGACATTTTCCAAATTATTCAAAACATTCAAAAAAATAATGAATTCAATAATTATTTCGATTTCTTAAATCATTCCAAATAACGAATGTACTATTGTAACAGCTTCTAAAATCATTCCAAGAACAAGGAATTTAATCATTCTAAAAATAATAATTTAAAAACCCTTTTCTTGATTTTTCAAGAACACATACATAGCTTATATCTCAAAATATAAACATGATACCTGCCTCAATTCCTTGCTTAAAACTTGTCCCAAACATCAATTTGTCCAAAGCCTCACTTCAATACCCTAATCTAAGACAAAAATCCCTAATTCATAATCACCCAAATTCAACATCACACAAGGCATAATCACCAAAATTTAGCTTAGAAATCACAAATCCATACCATATCCAAGCTATCTAAACCAAAATCCAAACATGTCATATTTTATATCAATGTAAAGATCAAAAAGCAATCTACAACTTTCATGAAGGACAGAAAAATCGATTTAGCATCTAAGGGAGTCAAAAACCACCTCAAAGTTTCTTTCCGCTAATGATCATGCCAAAACAGTAACAGAAAATTCTAAATATCATATCTTCCTATTCCATGGTCCAAATATTTCATACTTTACATCAATGTAAAGATCAGAACATAATCTAAAACTTTCATGAAGCATTTAAAAGCAATTTCAACCTCTAACTAGGTCAATTTTTCAATCAAAACTTTTTCGAAATAATTGGTCATCCTATACCACATCCAAACTTCCAAATTTCACATCTTTTAATTCCCACATCCCAAAATTGCATATTATACATCATTGTAAAGCTATGCAAATCTTATATGAATTTCATGTAGACCATTTAACTCAATTCAAAACATATCAATCCAAAATTTGCCTCAAAACACAGCGTACATAATCCTACACTTAAGAGCATTTTCAAAAACAAAGCAAAATAACCTTAACTTTGAAATATCATAACTTTCAATCCCGATATTGAAAAATGTCATTCTTAATGGAGATAGAAAGCTCTCAATAGAAAATACAAGTTTCATGAAGATCATTTGATCAAAAACTACCTAGATCAAGCCAGAAAATTTTATAAAGTTTCAGCCCCAAAAGTCAACTCTTCATCTCAAAAAGTCAAACTTTCATAATTCAACAAATTCTCACACTTTCACTCTTTATTTTTTGATTTTCAACTTCCATTTCAATCAACTCATTCACTTTAACTTTCATAACCCATACAAATCTACTCAAATATCATAGTCATCAAAACCAATCAATTCTTTTCTCATCAATTTTCTTAAAGCACAATAACATCTATAACATAATACATATAAAAAATACTCATTTCATACATTTAATATTTCTAAATTTCACTAAAAGATTGAGGTCTAACATCATAAATCATCAACAAGATTCATGTACCAAACATGTAGTAATTTCTTAAATCATTTAAGGAGCAATAAATGCAACATTTATAAAGTGATTGAAATCATTTAACTCTATTGACTTGGAAAAAATATTCATGGCTCATTAACTCAACTGTAAACATGAAACCTATCTAGATTCCTTGCTTAAAGGTACCTCTCCTTTTGCTCCTCTTTCCTTTCTTGATTCCTTTTAACATTGCCAAAAATCATATTTAACAGGAATACAAATTGAGAAACCAAAAAGCATATTCATTAAAATTAATTCTAAAATACTTAAACCGATGCATTTCCTAAGTTTCATGAACTAAAACTCTTCCAAAAATTCAAAGGATTAAGAGTGAACTTACCTTGAATATTCACCAAATAAAGAGATTTTTGGCTCAAATGGTAGCTCTTCTCTTCCTTTTTCTTTTTCTCTTCTTGAACAACCTCAAAATCACTCTTGAAAGCTAAGAAAAAATGAAACCCTAACTTGATCTTCCTTATTTTCTCTCAAGAACGAAACCCTCTCTCCTTTCTCTCTTCTTTTTCGTTTTTTCTCCTTCTTAAGAGCAAAACTACACTTTATTCTTTCAATTATACTCTTAATGAGTGTGAAATGTCAACTTTGCCCTTCCTTTATTCTTTCAATTATACTCTTAATGAGTGTGAAATGTCAACTTTGCCCTTCCTTTATTCTTTATAGCTTTTATATTTAAGTGACATGCCAAAATTGTCCTTTATACACTCTTATTAGTTTAATTTAACTAACCAATGTAATAAAATCCTACTAATATTGACATAATAATTAACTCCGAAAATTAATATATCAAGACCTCATAATTTATTTAAATCATGCTTAACTCAACAAAAAAAAATTCACGACCAACATTTCTTTCCCTCTTAAAAGTGTTTCGTCCTCAAAATTCTTACTTGAATCATTGAAGAGACGTGGATACTTCTCCATCATGGCCTCCAAGGGCTCCCACGTGGCCTTTTCTGTAGAATGGTTTTTCCATAGGAAGTTAACTAGTTGAATTGTCTTGTTCCTAAGGACCTTTTCCTTAGTGCCCAAAATCTCCACTAGAGTTTCCTCATAAGTCAGATCATCTCTCAACTAAACCTTAATAGTCTGAATGATGTGGGGGGATCTGATCTCTACCTACTTAACATGGAAACATGAAAGACATCATGTATCTGTGACAATTCTGGTGGCAATGCCAACTTATAAGCTAGTGGTCCAATCCTCTCAACAATCTTGTAAGGACCCACGTATCTTGGGCTTAACTTGCCCTTCTTGCCAAACCTTATGACTCTTTTCCAAGGAGATGTCTTAAGAAAGACTTTCTCAACTTCATAATCCATTTCCTTTCAGTGTGCATTAGTATAGTTTTTCATTCTATCTTGAACTACTTTAAGCCTTTGTTTAACTAGATTGGCCTTGTTGATTGTCATCTGGAGTAACTCTGGTCCTATTAATTTCCTTTCTCCTTCTTCATCCTAGCATATAGGAGTTTTACATCTTCTTCTATACAGTGCTTCATAAAGAGCCATCTGAATGCTCATGTGGTACGAACTTTTGTAAGCAAATTCCACCAATGACAAATGCTCTTCCCAAGCACCTTTGAAATCTATCACACATGCCCTGAGCATTCCTTCAAAGGTTCAAATGGTCCTCTTAGATTGGCCATCTGTTTGGGGATGGAAAGAAGTGCTAAAATTTAACTTAGTCCCTAAAACTTTTTGCATACTTTCCCAAAATCTCGAAGTAAACCGAGGATCTCTGTCAGATGCTATAGAGTCTAAAATCCCATATAGTCTCACTATCTCATTAATATACTTCTTTGCTAGCACATGTAGAGAATTAGTCTGTTTAATTGCTAGAAAATGGGCTAACTTCGTCAAACGATCAACAATAACCCATATAGTATCATGCTTCCTACTAGTTTTTGGTAAACCCATAAGAAAATCTATAATTATCCTTTGTCAGTTCCACTCAGGAATGAACAATGGCTTAACTTGCTTGAAGGTGCCTAGTATTTAGTCTTAACTCGTTGACACACTAGACACTTGCTTGCATATTCTACTGCATCCTTCTTCATACCTTTCTACCAGAAACGCTCATTCAAATCTCTGTACATCTTAATGCTACTTGGGTGCATGACATAAGGTGCATTGTGTGCATTGTCGAGTATCTCATCCTATACTTCCTTGACATTCAAAATACAAAATCTATTTCCTACAACCATAAGTCCATAATCCCTCACTACCACTTCAGATTTCTTGCCATTTTTAATTTCTTCTCGTAGTTTGTTCAAATCTGTATCTTGTGCTTACAACTCCTTAATTCTTTGCTGAGTATTGGTCTCACTTTGAAATTAGCAATAATGCAATTAGTTTCCTCCTATTTCAAGTTTATTCTAAGCTTATCCATCTCTTTCAACAACGACAGATAAATTGTCTGAACATGGGCTATAGAGGATTTCCTACTCAAGACATCAGCCACTACATTTGCCTTTCCTGGATGGCATTCAATCAATAAATCATAATCCTTAAGTAAATTTAACCACTTCTCTGTCTCATATTCAACTCTTTCTGGCTCAGTAAGTACTTGATACTTTTATGATTTGTAAAAATTCTTGTTTGATCTCCATACAGATAATGTCTCTAAATTTTTTAAGGGAAAAATTATTGCTGCTAATTCTAGATCATGGGTCGGGTAATTCAATTCATAAGGCTTTAGTTGCTGCGAGACATAAGCTATTACCTTGTCTCTTTGCATCAACACACAACTCAAACTCTTTCTTGAAGCATCACTATAAACTTTATAACCCTCATCTCCCATAAGCAAGGTTAGAATTGGACCACTTATCAATCTGTGCTTAAGCTCCTTAAAACTCTTCTAACATTCATCACTGCAGATAAAATTCTGATTTTTCCTTAATAACTTGGGTCATTGGAGCAGTTATCATAGAGAATCCTTTAATAAACCTCTTATAATATCCTGTCAGACCTAGAAAACTTCTCATTTCTGTCACTATCTTTGGTGCCTGCCACTTCACTATTGCTTCAACGTTCCTTGGATCAATATGTACCCCATCCTTCAAAATTACATGTTCAAGGAATATGACTTTATGAAGCCAAAATTCACATTTGCTGAATTTGGCATAAAGCTCCTTCTCCCTTAGTGTTTGTAACACTCTCCTAAGATGTTCCTTATGTTTCTCTTCACTCTTGGAATAAACCAGAATGTCATTTATAAATATTATGACAAATTGATCCAGATACTCTTTGAAGACCCTATTCATGAGATTTATAAACGCAGCTGGAGCATTGATCAATCCAAATGACATGACTAAGAACTTATAATGCCCATAACATGTCCCAAAGGTTGTCTTGTTTACACCAGATTCCTTGATTTTGAGCTAATGATGGCCTGACCTGAGATCAATTTTGGAGAAGAAATTTGCTCCCTATAGTTGGTCGAACAGATCATCGATTCGTGGAAGAGGATACTTGTTCTTAATGGTCACCTTGTTGAGTCTCCGATAGTCAATGCATATGTGCCATGTTCAATCCTTCTTTTTGACAAACAGAACTGACACTTTCCATGGTGACGAACTTGGCCTTTGATAGTGCATGTTGAATGCACTGCAAAATTTACCTAACTCTGCACACTAAAATTTGTAGTTGTGGTAAGTCGGGATTGAATCCATAGGGAATGTTTGGTTAATTTTTGTAACAAAAATAATTAATGCAAGGAAAGTAAATGGGGGGTTTTTGGGTTTCAAAACATTTAGAAATTAAATTAAAAATAAACTATAGAAAACAAATTAAAACAGATAATCGAAAATGAGAAAAGTATTGAGTATAAATAAGGTCCAGTTATAGGGTCAATCTCGACCTAAACATAATTAAGCATATTCCTTCATTCTAAAGTCTTTACAATTCTTTTCGGACTATTGATCTAACGCTAATTGAACGCTTTATAAATCTCGGTTTTCCCTTAGGTTGTATTTAATAAAGAGATGATCATTAATTAAACCTAACCACCTAATAACCTAATACATGATCTCTAGATTCAATTTGGCAGTGGCATTATAAATTGGAAAACGATCAATATAGGTAGTAACCTCACATGTTCGGGTTATCTAACCTAAGTTATGTTGTTCCTAACGATTAACGATCCTTAGATGTTACTCACAATTGTCAAAAGTAACAATTATAGAATACAATCAATGTTTTAGCAATAGGTTCGAAATAAAATGATCAAAATAATATATTAAGATCATTAATCCTAAAACCATCCAAATCAATACCAATAACACAATAATCCAAAAAGAAATTACAACTTTAAAATGATAGAAATAGCTTAACTGTGACTTGACATAAATATTCCCGTTGAACTAACATCGGGAAACTAGCATGCTATCTTCATTTCTATGCTTCAAGAGTGGATCATTTTTGTTATGTAATACGATAGTCGCACGTTACCTTCCTCTCCCTTTGATGCTCATGATGGGACAAATAAAATGTAGGAACTTTTAGTCCACTGCTTGCTCTCCACGCCTGCATCCACCAGCCCTCCAACGTAGCCAACAACTCTCTACACTTAGCACTCTTCATGTTTAATGCCTGTGCTGACGCTGTGCATTTATTCTTCCAACCCTCTACTATAGCATGACATGACAAATAAACCTTGCCTCTTTAAAACCTTGCTCCTTGCTTTGGACTTGTGTTGCTTAAACACAGTATATAGTGCGTGGATTAAATGCATCATACATTGCATTTAATGCTTCCTTAAAGCAACATTGCTACGTTCACGTAGCGTTAACGCATGCATTGTTGCATGAAACGCAGCGCAGCCATTTATCCTCTCTTCTTTTTTTACAATTGTCTCCAATTTGTTTTGAACATCTTCTCTTTTTGGTCTCTAATATATCATCATATCCAACCTAGTAGTCAACACAAATTAAGTAATTTATCTTGAGAATAGGATTGAAATCATATGGAAATACATAAGAAAATTTAAGATAATTCAATCCTATCAAATACCCCCACACTTTGTCATTGATCGTCCTTGAGCAAATCATCAAAATTAAAATCACAAACCAAAACTTTAACTCATTTTCCACATTTCTTAAGAATAGATAACCATAAGTAAAGGTTAATGATTTTCAAAACCTAAACAAAAACTTAACATTCAAAGCTTCTACTCATGATCTATCAACATTCAATATCTTCAAAAACTGAGCAATCTAATAATAGACTCGAAAAATGTGCTTAATTAAAATATATCCATGGGTACACTCAACACCATCATGATCATGACAATCCACAACTTTGCATATCATTTCATTTCTCCGCCACTAGTCTTCATATGAAAAATCATGAATCAAAGGACTTTTCAAGGTTGTAATGTGGGCAAAGGTAAGGTGAGATATATTTGGGTTAAGTACCATGATAGTCATCAAAGCTAGTGAAACAAAGCAACACTCATAAAAAAACTAGGTACCATTAGCTATGACAACCCCATTCAGCTCTCACAAACAAACCACATGAAGCATATACCAATCCAAAGGAATCACTCATACAGTTTATGCCAATGAAATAATAAGAGTGAACCTTCTAAGCCAATCTTTACCTTATAGTTGACATGCTCAAATAACACATTCATTACAACTCTAGGAAGATGCATAAACCATAAACAACTTTTCAACACATATGCAATTCCTCCTTGATACATTTATTTTAAACAAAATGTTTTTTCATTCTTTTTTTCTTTCTCTTTCTTCCTTTCTTTTTCTTTTCTTTTCACTTGTTTTCTTTTTTCTTTCTTTCTTCTCTTTTTTTCTTTCTTTTCCTTGTAAAAATTAAAATAAACTACATCAATATGGGAATTTCTATGATAAGATATAAAATAACAAACTAACATTATAACCAACCTTCATATATGTACACCCCCACACTTAGAATTTTATATATCCACAAACCCAATAATCACACATGTTCCACTAACTATATGACTTGGGTAGGACATATGGTTAAGTTTAAAAGCACAAAATATGGTTTATACAAAAAGAAAGGCTAAAGCTCAAAGAGGTTTATCAAGGGAAAAATCAGGTCAATAGGATAGGTTATTTAGCTAATGTAGTTTATAAAAAACAAAGAATGCCTAATCATATCCATGTTAATGCATGTGAACAAAATGTGGTCTCGAATAGAAATTCAACGCAAAATTGGGATGTACATGTCATGAAGGTTACACATTATCAAAAGGCAATGAGACTGATATGGATATATCAGTCAAATAAGGCTTAAAATCTCACCGACTTTGTCTACCACTAGTCACTACTCTTTTGAAGATAATATATATTAACAAACCACAAGAGCAAAAGTGCATGCCAATTTTTCTATGGATTTTACTAGTCAATTCACACTCTAATTATGACTAAATAATCTTAAAAGCAATAAAAATAAGAAAATTTTTATTTTGTTCGTTTAATTTTGAAAACCGCCTGAGGAGTCACATAAGTTATGATTAAGCTAAAAAACATGCATCAAAACTATTGTACCCCACCCCCATACTTACAACTTGCATTATCCTCAATGTAAAATCAAATGCCAAAAATAGAGTAGCTAACAAAAGTAACATATGCAAAAATGTAAAAGACAGAAATTAACTTCCCTTTGGTTGCCTCCCAAGCAGCACCTTTGTTTAATGTCGTTAGCTCTACCTCCAGTTGTTTGATTTAAGTGACCCCAGTCATGTCCTCTAGCATCAACACCTCCAAATCCTTCGTTTGGAAGCCCTCATAATATGGCTTCAAGCGATGACCATTCATTCGAAATGTCTTGTCAGTTTTAACGCTCCATATCTCCACTGTACCAAAAGGAAAGACATGAGTGATAACAAATGGACCATCCAACGGGAACACAACTTACCAAGAAAGAGCTTCAGTTTGGAATGATATAGCAACACTTTTTGGCCCACTGAAAAACTTTTCCGCGAAATCATATTATCATGAAAAGCTTTTGTCCTCTCCTTATATGTCACTGCATTTTGATATGACTCATTCCTCATCTCTTCCAACTCCTAAAGATACAACTTCCAATGCACTCCGGCATCATCCAAGTGCATGTTGCATCTTTTGATAGCCCAATATGCCTTATGTTGTAATTCCACTGGAAGATGACAAGGCATTCCAAACACTAGCCTGTACGGCAATATTCGAATTGGGGTTTTATAACCCGTCCGGTAGGCCCATAATGCATCTTCCAGTCTTACACTCCAATCCTTCCTATTGGGTTGCACAATTTTCTCTAAGATTAACTTGATTTCTCGATTCGAGACTTCAGGTTGCCCGTTGGTTTGAGGATGGTAAGCAGTAGAAAATTTGTGTATGATATGATATTTTTTGAACATTGCTTCCGTCACTTTTGCTATCCCGAACCTAGAAAGAATGTTAGCCTTAACAAAATATGCAACAACCTTAGCATCGTTAGTCCTATTGGCTTTTGCTTCCACTCATTTAGAAACATAATGAACCGCAAGCAATATATAAGTAAAGCCAAAAGACGGAAGGAAAGGTCCCATAAAATCAATGCCCCAAACGTCAAAAATTTCATAGAAAAGCAAAGGGGTTTGTGGCAGTTGATCCTTACAGGATAAGTTACCTGACCGTTGGCATCTATCACAGGATTTGCAGAAGGTATATGCATCTTTGAACAATGTTGGCTAATAAAAGTTGCTCTCCAGAATTTTTTGAGCTGTCCATTTTACTCCAAAATGTCCTCCATAAGTGTACAAATGGTAGAAGGTTAAAATTGATAATGATTCATTTTTTGGTACACAGCTCCTAATAACTTGATTTTCATAGTGCCTCTAAGGATAGGGATCATCTCATACATAGTACTTCGCTTCACTTCATAGGCTATCCCTTTGAGCCTTTGACAAACCAACAAGTAATTCATTAGTTACTAAAAAATTGACAATGTCTGTATACCATAGTGGTGTCTTATTAGTAGAAAATAATTGCTCGTCCGAAAAGCTTTCTCATAGAGGGATATCATCTTCTTCCTTTATCAAACGGCTGAGATTATCTGCCACCATGTTTTCTGCCCCCTTCTTATCTCTAATCTCTAAGTCGAATTCCTGCAGGAGGAGAATCTATCTGATCAGCCTTGGTTTTACTTCTTTCTTTGTGAGCAAGTATCGTAAAGCTGCATGGTCAGAATAAACAATCACTTTAGCACCACGCAAATACGATAGAAAGTTTTCCAAAGCAAAAACCACATATAACAATTCTTTTTCAGTAGTGGAATAACGCAATTGAGTTGGATTTAAAGTCTTTGAAACATAATAAATGGCATGAAAAGCTTTTCCCAATCTTTTTCTTAGAACCTCCTGTAAGCGATCTAGAAGGGGGGTTGAATAGATCTTTAAAAATTCTTTGTAAAATTCTACAATAAAATCAGAAGTTAATTCACACA
>JANITW010000010.1:1949814-1965521 GCA_027564335.1 Erythroxylum williamsii | reverse complement strand
GATTTACAATATGTAATATATGTGTGTGAGTTTGAGTTACTAAATAAAATAAATATCAGTGTGATGTTTGGTTTTGTTTGTTCTGTCTTGGGTGGCATCCATGTATCCTCCCAGGGGGTATTTGGGTGTTACAGTTGTTGTCCAACCACTCCAACCCAACAATTTCAAGTTCTTTTCTACTTTATCTTCTTTATTTACTTCATCTTAATGTATGACTTGGGCTTGAGAATCTTGAACATGTTGTTAATGATGTTCTAATTTCATTTTGGGATTGAATCTTAAATCTTTTGGTGACCTATTTGCTTTTGATGCTAATGAAATTGTTTAGGTATTGTCATATTTGTGTTTGCATATACATTGACAACAACTTGAGAGAGTGAGTTGATAGGAATCGGATTAGGTCGCGTAATGAGAGTCAATATCTTAATAAGTCATGCAATTATCAAATCGATAATCATACAAAGAAAGATCTTTTGTAAAGACCTAATTGTCTACTAGATTGCTTAAGAACTGATTTAAACGTGGGCTGTTTTTGTTATTCAAGAGATTGCAAAATCAAAATTTCCTAATCAATTAGGCATTATTGATTAGTTTTAATTGATTAGATATTGAGAGAGAGTAATTAACCCTTCAAAATTCTAGGACTGACACAAATTACATTGAAAGTGATTAAGGTAGCAAAATGATGATAGATAAACCCCATATTCTCATAATTCTTTGATCTTATCTTGTTGCGATATCTCAATTATTAAATTGTTGTGCTCCATTTTGATTTACTTGTGTTGATTTAGGAATTTTATTTTCATTCAACCCTTACTTGATTGTTTAATGTTCTGGTTATCTTTAATTTCATGTAAGTCATGTTTTTACAACCTTAGACAAAGTTAGGATTTGATTAGTTAACTAATTCCTCGTGAGATCGACACCTCATATACTACACTGTGACTCATGCGCTTGCAAAATATTGAGGGTTTTATAATATTAAAACTTAGTCAGTGGAAAACAAAGTTATGCTTTAAGTTAAAGTAAGAATAGGGTTAAGTAAAAGGATAAGAACCATCTTCTTTAGCTTACCAACCACAATTCAAATATTCTTCAAAAATATTTTTGAACTAAGATGATTGTCAACATTAGCCTTATAATTAGTCATAATTTGTTTGGGTTCAAATAGTTGGAAAGGATAAGTCATATAACTGCATCATTGTTATAGGTATGCTAAATGCTCATCCTTATTGATATATGAGAGCTTCAATCAATAAAAGAGATTTGTTACCAACCTTTACAAACTTCCTTTACCCTTTAGAAAACCTTAATTTGATAATAAATCACTGCTTTGTGAAGAAAGGCGATTTTGGGCTTCCTTTACCCTTCAAATATGAATATGAGAGAAAACCAAATCAAATAGATAAGAGTTTAGATATGGGAAAAAATATAGAATTTGAAAAAAAATAAATTAAGATTGCTAATTACAACAAAGATTGTTGAGAAAGGATTAGAGAAATCAAAAGAAGCTGGGAATTATAGAGGAAATGAGGGAAGCATAAAAAAATTTAGACTTGAGAATTTAGGTAGGTAGACTATTTGAGTAAATGGGTTATTTTAGTCAAATGGATTATAAGTTATGGATAATATTAGGGCCAATCCATATAGGTATCCACTTGTTCATAAAGTATCATATGAATATTCAATTGTCACGTAAAAAGTGTGTTTTGTTAACAACGTCAACCAAAAACTAACAAATTTAATATTTTTACTTGAATTGTACAAGTTTTAAAAAGTTAATCACTAAGTTGAAATTTTTAAAAAGTTAATCAATAAAATGTTTGGCATTTTTGAATTCATTATTCCATATTTTTACCTACATTCTTCACGCTATTTTCATCCTTATACTTCATTTGATTTGCTTTGCTTTCTTCTTCGCAAATTTTACAAAGATTTGGCCTAATGTTATTTTTTGAATTTTTTTGGGTGCATCATGATAAGTAAAAGAAACAAATTCTCACTCTTGGACACTGCCATTTTCCACCAAAATACATTCAAATGCCAAGGAATATGACAAAAAGTAACAATTTTGACTATTTTGTGCCAAAAATATATACAAAGACCAATCATATCTTTATTTCTACATCAGCAACCCCTAAACAGTCGGATTGCTTTGCCTCACTCTCAATACAACCAACCTCACGGCACTTCGTAGATTACGAAGTGCCTGAGCCTGACATTAACAAGCTAATTGGTCAATGAAGGAAGAAATTTCTTCAAAAATAGGCAGCCTCTTGGACCTAGAAGGAGCCCAATCATTGATTGCTTGCTCAAGCCCTTTGAGGAAATCGATGTCTTCGAGACTTAGTGCCAACAAGTTGGTTAGTTCCTTGGGGGGCTCTCTTGATTCAACTTCCATAAGAAGTTCTTGTGCTCTTTTCATGGCCTTGGTGTCTTTGGAACCTGGAAACCGACCTTGGAGTATATGTTCGATAACTGAACGGGCCTCTTCGTACCGCGCTTGTTTGATCAGACATAGTGCTAAGTTACAGGCCCTGTTGGAGTCGGCATCTATCATCTGAGCCTTTCTATACACCACCTCCGCCGCCATGTAGTTAGATTTCTGCATATAGGCCCATGCCAAGTTTCCCTGAAACACAAACGTGCAATATAAGGTCAATTCACTTATTATAAGAAGCCCATCAACTTGTGATTTTCTTTTACACGATTTTGTGGAATCCAACATTTAACTGGCAACCATTAATAGCTATTAGCTAGTAGCTGAATCATTCCTACCAAAGCAGTATGCGTTATAGGACGAATTGAGCAAGTTGGGGTTATTACTAACTAGCTAGAACCGGGAAGCCATGCCAAAGAAAGTGCAAAGTGAGGCATGCACTTAATGAATTATTGATAAATATATGGATATATAAGGAGAAATGGTCATACCAATAATCTGGAAGTCTCTTGCTGAATAGTAACCTGAAATTTCTTGCCGTGAGAGCGAGCGGTTTTGGTAGATTTACCATTGAAGGCCTCTCCCAGGTATATCAATCTTAGTTTCCGCCTCAGTAAATCAATCTGTTCTTCTACCCTTCCGCATTTCTGCAAACCCGTCAAAATATGAATTCCAGTATAAAATAAAATTTTTAAATCTTATTCTAATCACAATTATCTATCTTCCTGAATTAATTTTAGAAGGAATTGGAACTGATGAAATTGATAGGAAATATTAATATTCTTAATCGATACCTTGTACAAGTCGATGAGGACATTGTCGAGCGACCCCTGAGCATTTTTAGAGCAACGACCTCTAAAAGATTTGATGGCTTCAATAGCTTCTTCAGTTCTGTCGATTTGTTTCATCACCCCGGCCATGTCTTTAAGAGCGCTATCAACTCTATCTCCAGCATTTATTGCCTTCCAAAACCACACTATCGCTGCTTCGGGCTCCTTTTCCACTAGCTGAAACATTCAACGAAGTACCATATTATGCAAATTACAAGATATTAACAACTTTTCTTTACCAAGATCCAAAGAACTTTTTGTAAGAATTAGTGGATAGATTGCGTCAAGAATACATGAATATCAAAACATCTAACTAATAAACCGTGTACTTGTACTTGAAACCATAATTTAATATAACTAAAGCTAGGATATACAAGTAAGGAAGTTTAAACAGATTAAACATAATTAGTTATACTGCTAACTCTAACTTGATCAGAATAGGAGAACCTTATATTAATATATGCGTAAGGATAGAATGAGATTGGTGATCGGCTAATATCTGTACAGTATGTCGAACATTAAGGATCAGTAAAGAAGCTAAGTACATACACATGATGACGTCTCCTGACTTTCCTGCTTCACTTAAGTTTTATTATATGTATATTACGCCTCCAACTAAGTTAGAAACATCTTTGTTTAATTGTTTGAGCTTACAGTATTCAAGAGAAAGAAAGAACAAAGATGGAGAAGACAATAAGAAGAAGAAGCTACCAAGTATATGCTATTAGTTAGTAAAACTGGATAAGAAGTGGATCAAAATACAAAGCAAAGTTGCAAGCAAAGACTGTAATTACGAAAAGAAATTAAACTACCTGAGCATGTTTGGCTTTAACATAAGGACCATCGCCAGAAGGAACCTTGTGTATAACATGGAAAAAATCTTTCTCTTCCTCTTTCTCTTTCCCTTTCTTGCTTGCGCTCTTCACTGGGCTAATTATTCCTTCCATTGATACACTTTCACTCCCTGTTTCTTTCTTGTTCTCTCTATCCAACTACCAAATTATCCTGGCACAAAGACACAGGAAAACGTGGGACCAAGGTGCAATTGAGATAAATACGTTAGATACATATTTATACTCTTGAGGTGTAGAGACGTGAACTTGGACGGGTTTGCGTCTCTGTTAAGTGTGAAGCTCGGATCCACGCTAGATTCAATCATACACGTCGGTCTGTGGCATTATGAATGGCCCACGTTTCGTTCAGTGTTTGGTTGGGTTTCGCCTTCGTGTTGCGTCTCGCAGCCTTAATTTGTTACACTTATCATTAAGTTGGATAATTTGGAGTTGGATAATTTATGGAAATAAAAAATAAAGAAAAGTGTTAATGCATACATACACTATAGCATACTTATTAATGAGTAGAATAAAATTTTATATTTTATTGGTAAAAAAGTATTTAATAAATTCACCTGCCCAGAGCTGTTAAACAAATTTTGCCTTCTGTGTATCACCGAAAAAAACGATCATTGTTATGTCAAAAAAAAGTGACGACAAAACTGGTGATGGATATTGCCATAGTGAACCTGGACATTACGACAGTCCAGGTTGGTATTTATAAATTTTCAGGCAATAAACACAGCATGTCATTGTCGACTAATGTAAATTGTGATACGTTCGGTTTCGGTACAATAAGAGTAAGTCCCTTACTGCTCTAATTGAATCTTAGGTAAGTAATTTATAGTTTATTAGATGCTAATCATACATCAACTTCTGTTACTGAATTTTTGCAATCTGATTTCTTACGAAGCTTATTTTATACAAAATGATTTGAAAATTAAAAAGGGAAAGGAGGGCACTTTTGGCTGTTGAGCTGAACGTGTTAAAAAAAAATTTTCTTGATGAAGAACGCGTGGCCCGTGCACTAGGTTATAGGGAAACAGGCACAAACGAACCTGGACCGCTTCTTGGACCTTAACAGAAAATACTTTTCCAGTCAAGTTGTTAGTTTCGTTTCATACGTACCAATTTTTAAATATATTTTCTCTGCCTGAAAGAAATTCCAAGGCCAATTAATTATTTGGCAAATCTTATGCTTACGGCTTTCCAAGTCAATGATCAATGACTCGATAGTCTATGACTGCATCAAAACGACATAGTTTAGGATTTGAATTGTCCCTTATCACGGCATAAATATATGAACGACTCTTTGTAACTTTAATTGTTTTAATTCATATTCAACTTTGCATCGTCCGCTGCTCATCCTCTCATAATCAGTGAAAAAAAAGGGGTGAAAAGTGCTCCAAAGGTTCTGGTTGAAATTAGTTTTGGGGATTTTCCGTTGCCAAAGAAGATAATCTACAATATTTTTATTTCGTTAATTAGGTTGTTAATTTTCTAATTGTTTAAATTTCAAATAATTGTCAAGAACCCTCAAAAGTTATTTTTTATTTTTATTTATTAAAAAGCTATTACTGTTAAGGTTTATCTTTATCTTCTTCCCGTTTTCTCTTCTTCTTTTTTTTTCAAGTCTCCATTTTTTACGGGCTTCTTTTTTCTTTTCTATTTGTCTTTCTGAACATGTTTATAAATCCTCTTTCTTTAAGGAAAAGAAAGATTGAAAATTAGCGTGTATATATATTCTACTGCAAAATACACTCTTGTATATATGTATACAGAAGACATGAGAAGGGCTTAGTGAAATATGTCATTCAACAATAGTAAATAGGCTTGAGAATTCAAGAAGCGCAAGTTTAATATAGAAACTAAACTTGTAAGGCAAAAATAGAAAAATGAAAAATTAAACTAATAGATGAAGTAACTATTTTCCAAACATTTAAAGGTAACATCATTGACAGAATTATTAGGTACACTTCTATAAGTATGACCTGACCAGATATTCCTCTGCCAAAAAGGAAAATCAATATCCCGGTTGGAACTAAGAAGCTCCTCCTAACCATGTAAAATCAAATTCACCTGTATCCTAAACTTGCAAAAATTTTAGGTCCCACATGTCTAGACATCTATTGCAATGATCCTAGATTAGACACCTAAGATCTCTATTACTAGTTCATTCATTAAAACCTTACTGTGGTTATCATTATAGGAATTGGTTCGAAAAGAATCCGCATATCCTACTTAATGCTATGTAGTTGAAATGGCAGGGATTGCAGATTTTATTGCACATTCCAAACAAAACAAATGCAATATTTTGTTTAAAGGAAAACTGGTAGTTGAATGGCTCTGCACAATGGGCACCGTATAACAGAGTTTAAAGAATAATTTAACAATAACACAGAATCTAAAAAAGTCTAATAATACTCAATCTTATACTTAACTGGAAAAGAACAAAGCTCAAAAAACAATTGCTAAATGAAAATAAAAAGGGTCCAATTTAATCAAATACAGCTATATAATAATAAAATAATCAACTAAATATGGACATGATAATCAAAACTCAGAGGGTGAAATTACAGTAATCATAAACCTCTCCTTGCTATTTGGCTAAATGCAAAAAACCAAAAGAACAACCTTGCCCACTTCCGCGTGACAAGAAAATTAAACACAACCAACTGCCGAAATCATAAGCCACATTTCACGACATTCATAACAGTATTGGGATAAAACTCAGCCAACTGGCCAAGGCAAGCATTTAGCTAAAGCAAAAAGAGAACTTATCCATCAAGATTGCCTGCCACCACCCCTTGACCGACCTCCCATTCTTCCACGGCCACGGCCATACCCTCTACCTCCACCTCCACCTCCACCTCTTCCCCTTTCATATCCAGTACCTGAAGAATAGTAGCATAATAACAAAATTAGTGTAATAATCAATGGACAAGCATCTGCACAAAGAAATAGCATATGAGTCACAGTGAAATTTGGCATCAGGAAAGCTTACCACGGTAGCCCCAACTTCTGCCTCGCCCACCACCACGGCCCCAGTTTGAATACCCTCCGTTATCTATCAGAAAAAGTGATGAGTAACAAGTAACAAGAAGGTTAACTGTCTTGGATAAAATGATTAAAACTTAATGCACAGAAAGGAGATGTGCTAATGGAGTTCACAATGTCTCATGACTCAAAACATCTAATAACTTATACCTTGATAGTTACCCTGATAATTACCCTGATAATTCCCATAGCCATATCCACCCCTACCACCCCAACTTCTACCTCTCCCTCTTCCACGACCACGTCCTCGGCCATATGAATCTAAAAATGGAAGGAAAAAATCCGTATAAAAACAAATGTATACTAAACAAAATTACCAACTCATTTTCCTAGGACCTTCATAAACAGCATCGTAGGGGATGCGTGCTTGTCTTGGTTGTTGCTGCTGCTGATACTGCTGATATTGTGGCCTTGGTTGTTCCACAGAAGATGGAGCTTGATAACTGTGAAACAGTTATTCAGAAACCATATTAGCATTGTAGTTGTCAAAGCAGAATGACCTCAAAATAAATGAATAAGATTAACTAAATTGATAGAAATTAACCGCAGATGAAGCATCTAACTAGATGGTCGCTAAATGCTTTAAAAATATATTCTTGATCAACATTTCCAAGACAGTAGCAATTCAGCAAAAAGAAATAATCAGCAATTTATTATCTATCAGCCTCCAACTGTTCAATTTGGCAAACAACATTTATTAACTAACTTACCCTGGAGAGTTTTTGTTTAAGTCTCTGAAAGACAGAGTAATCGAAATCATGGAGACCTGGCGCGTCTGCTCCACACTGGATCAGTAAACAACACCAAACCACCAAGATTATAGCCGCATATAGGAAGCTAATGAGTCTATACAAAAAATGTTCTGAACTTACGGTACAAGCCCCTCTTCAATGGGTTCCCAAACATCGGTTATGCTTACTGAACTGGTTGCAGTGTCTTGATGCAATTGGGGATTTCTCCTCTGTACAGGACACACAAAGTGATCATAAGATCTCAGTCTTAAGAAAGACAAAATTGAGAGAACGGGTTTTGCTCTATATATCAGTGTGTAGGTATGCAGGTAAGAGAGAACAAGTACTATCAAAAGAAATCGGTTTGAAATCCATATTGACCTTTATACTCTCTGCAATGGAAACTGTTTTGCTGATGGCTTGTCCCATTGCTTTCAAGACTATCTCTTTCACATGTTTCTCCTGCAGAACATTACATAAAAACATTGTCTTACAAAGATGAGAAGTTCTTACATCAATAATATGAAATACACAAGTAATAACATTTAACATCATGTAAGACCTGAAATTTAGAATGCAAAATAAAAGTTTGTTATTGCACCGAAAGCATCAATCTTCAATAAAAAAGGGCTGCAGAATAGCATCATCACTATCAATCCATTAAGCACATATCAGAAATATGAAAACAATCGTTGCATTAACAAGCTTACTACTATATATGTCAGTCGACCCTTATCAGTTTGAAACATTTTGAAGGACCACCATCTATAAAACATCCAAATTGCAAAGCAGAGTTCTGCCACTCACCATTAATGCTTCTAGAATACTTCACAACTATAGAATTCAAAATCATACAGGTTTTACATCTTCCACATTGAATCAGCAGACAACCAAGTTCATTATTAATTACTTAATCATTCCATCATAAGTACCCCAATAATCTAACAGAAAAGCTAGTCTAACAATTAACTCGCAACAGATATGGTGGACATATCTCACAACTGAACGAAAAACGCAACTAATTAGTCTTTAAAAGAAAATTGAAGAAACTAAATCCCAAAAATCAAAGAGCGTAAACAACCACATCAGTGAAACAGCAAATACCTAAAACAAAAACAAGAGAAAAAGGCAAACCCAGCCTTTACAAATCAAGCAGACAACAATTTAACTCTATTCCTATTTTTTTGCAAAAACAATTATAAGAAGTGAAACCTCAGAAAGAAACAAAAAACGTGCCAAATGTCAAATATGAGTACCATCGGTGCATCTGCAGAGAGAGAAATACAAATGTGGAGTACCTGAAGAAGAGAGGTAGCG
Source organism: Erythroxylum williamsii (assembly GCA_027564335.1). Taxonomy (NCBI): domain Eukaryota; kingdom Viridiplantae; phylum Streptophyta; class Magnoliopsida; order Malpighiales; family Erythroxylaceae; genus Erythroxylum; species Erythroxylum williamsii. The sequence goes on along the minus strand of JANITW010000010.1, from coordinate 1,956,313 downwards.
TAGCTAATGTAATTTCTAATAGGGCCAGCGGAGGTGATTCGGATCTCGTTCTCGTTTATCGGCGATTCTGGCTTGGGTTTTTCCACTCTGGTATACCTATCCATGGTTATGGGAGACAGACGAGAGAGGTAACGTTGGCTGAGGTTTGATTTTCATCCGGCGACAAGAGACAAAGTAGCTTTGTCTTTCATTAACACAGTAAACAGGATTTCGACAAAAACTTGGAGGCGAAAATCAAACGGTTATGATGGATATGATTTGTTTGTCTTGTTATCTATCTCCATGTATGGGACAGTAACCATACGGGGGGTTGAAATCCACGAAACAGTTTGGTCTTCTATCTACATTCCTTTTTTCTGTTCAAAATTAAATATCAATTAATAAAAAATTGATATATTTTAAAGGTTTATTTGTTAAATAAGTGGTATATTATTATCACATAAATTGAATTATTTTATATCATTTAAGTAAAAGTGAACTTCTTAAAATATTATTGTAATTTCTAAATAAATAGAAATAACTAAATTGGACAAACGTTGCTATGCTTAAATGGATAATGTTTATGTAGGAATTACAATAATGAATCCGATTAGATTAGTTCATTCCAAAATTTATTAAATATTGAGTTAAAATACTAATTCCTTAAATAATTCTCAATTTTAAAATTTGATTTAAATTTATTAAAATTTTGATTAAATTAAAAAATTTCCCTCTCTTGTTATATTTGTAAGAAAGTTTGTAAAATCTTCCTAAAAAATTTTATGCCAAAATTTTCACTTCTTTCTTTTTCTAATATTCAAAAAAGATAAAGAAAGACAAGAAAATGAGCATGACAATAACATAAGTAGGATGGCAATGGACTAGTCTATATGTCAATTTTTTAAAAATATTTTTTTAATTAGAAATATAAAATAACATTTTTTAATTAAATCTGAGTTTAAGCTGCTAACTCATAGATTGACTTATTGAAAATACTTGAATTTGAGCTCATAAGTCGGCCTATTATCATCGATATACATAGTTAGATCATAATTTACTATGTTAATATTAGAGATGGCAACTCTGGCCTGGCTCGACCTGAAGTCAATGGTCAGGCCGAATGATTAGATCATAATCTACCATGTAAAGATTACAGATGACAACTTTGTGCCTAGGCAGGCCCAAAGTCGATGGGTCAGTTTCAAGTTAATTAAACATTAAGCCTGGATTATCCATACTCAGCTTGGCTCGAGGATCGACCTTATAAATAAAATGATATTGTTTTGTATTTTTAATTTATAAAAAAATTTGAGTCAAACTAAGTTTAGTTTTGGGTCGGGCCAAGTTGTCTTAGGCCTGTTTGGGCTCAAGTTTATGCCCAATAAGGCCTTGAATCAGGCTCCAATAGCAAGGGCTCGAGCTTGGGCAAACCTAATCCCAACTTAGCTTGTTGTCATCCTTAGTAAAGATGGTAATAATTGGAACAATTATTTATTATTTAATCGAATTCAAAAATTTGTCAAATTTAAGTTTGAATATTTAAGTTCGAGTTTGGTTATATTAAATTTAACATGATGATTTTGGATCAGGTATAGTCACATTTAAATTTATTTGTCCTACTTAAGGATGTTATCTTAGTTCAATTTTAACTTGGCATCATCATTCTAAACTTGAGTTAACCAAACTTTAAGTTCCTAATTAAAATGTTATCATTTCAGTAAATAATTTAAAACAACATTATTCGATTTGAGTACGAAATGCTAAAATGGAAATCCTATGTTAGAACAGATTAATTTTATAGAGAACTTATAAAGGTTAAAAAATCCATAAAGCACGACCTATAATTTAGGACGAAGAAATAATCCAAATTTCTCTTAAAACAATAAATAAACTCAAACATATCCCTCTCTAGTATTCCAATTACCAATTAAAAAAGAGTAGTCGAAAAAAGATGATGAGTAACTTTATGTAAGGATGGCCAGGTGAACCAAAATTCATAAGAGAGTAATGTATTTTTTTATAACTATATAAAATTTCATTAGGGTGTTAAGGAGAATGTAATGATAAAAATTGACCGATTCAAATTACTAATATTTTTTTGTATAAAAAATGATGAGGAAAAATTCCCAATCCTAGGTATAACTTTCCTTGCTATAGTAGGTGAAATAATAAATGTTAGGGAGGGTGAACTCATACTCAGGGTTTTAAAATGACGAAACTTTATTTTTGCTTGATAATGATGTGGGACAAGCTAATTGTTCTAAAATTTTGTAGAAGGTCAACAATGAAGAGTCAAAGTGCTAAAGAAAGTAATAACAAAGGCGAAGAGAAAAGAAAAAGTTAAGTTAAGATATGAAGACTCTTTAAATGCCACGTTATATGATCATTATAAATATGAGAGTAACCACACTTCATCTATTGTATACGTTTTTTGAAGTTATACATGGAAAGGCGGATGCATAAGAGTAAGGGTAGATTTTAAGATAATTAGGGATGAAATACTCAAAAAAACATACCAATAGGAAGCTTAAAAAGAACGCAAACATTTATTTTAATTACTCATCATGACCTAGTACATGCTTATATGCTAGATTGTATCTATATATATATGATAGAATAGACTAGTCCATGGCCTAGTAAACAAGCACACTTATGTCCTAGATCATGTCTATATTTATGAAAGAATATAATGATTCATAGATTGAGACACATTAATGTATTAGTCTATACCTTAGCTTGAATTTTCATGATTTCCCTATGTCCTATGTCCCAGACTGTGTCTTAGTTTCAAATAGGATAGCAAAATCAATTGTATAGGACATGTTGTTGTCAAGGATTATATCTAATAGGTGTTAAATAGACTATCTTCTGAATAAGATTTTAAGAGCCTTTTGTGTTTGGATTATTTTTATATTATTTTACTCAATATGACTTATATTTATTTGGAGGCCTTGTTTTAACTCCCCTATAAAGCAAAAATGGATTATGTCAAGTTGGTCAAGTTAGAGAAGATTTGGCATAACTTTAGAGGAACACGAGTCTAATAGGGACCCGTATTCTCAACATAAACACCACATTATGTTCTACCCTGGTGCATTATTTTTTATACAAAAATTTTATATGTTCAGTAAATGGGTCAAAAACATACCTGTGTTCATCCCCATTTTAGACAACCTACTACAAGAAGGAACATAGCCCAAACATGACTTAGTGTGTATACCTTCAAGACCTATATTTATAAGATAAAACCTCAAATGCATGATAAAGGAGCTACTAATTCATCACAAGCGCAACATAAATTTCAATTATTCAGTCATGTTATTATTGTTCTTTTTTATGTAAAGCAAGTTTTTATGCAATTATAAAGAACACAAGCTCAATATAGATACTTGATTTGCACTATGATGCTTTTTGTATAATTTAAACATATAATTAAGTACAAAGTGAACACATTTAAATCATTGTTATTATTCTATAAAGAGAGAAAAACAAATTATGTGTAAACAAGTGAGAATTAAATAAATTCACTATAGGAGCTTCAAACTAAGTAAAAAGTTTGGAGTCAAAGAGTGATATTAGTAGTTATTTTAAATGTGACCTAATTGAGGAATCAAAATTCATGATAAGGTGTTTACTCTTGGATAAAAAAGGTTAGGTAACTTTTCAAATAAATTTCTAATTACTCCTAAGTTCATTTAAAGTTAGTGTTTTGCTTATCTACTAATAACGATTATAAAAATATTGAAAGTTGAAACATCTTTATCATGTTTGTTTATTTTACATATTGGGTTGAATTCTTTTTATATTGATTTAAAGTTTGAAGGATTATAAAATGAATTGAATTGATTTATAACTTGATGCAAGTTAGTAAATGGCTAGCAATTTGATGAACTTTACAATTGAACAAATAATAAAGAATCTTGATTAATGTGATTAATTTGTTAAATTATTTATCTAAGTTGTCACCTATTTAAGTTAAAAGTGATAAAATTGATTTGCTTAAGGACAAATAAATGTTAGGGCATTTTATACATGCTAAACAGATTATGACCTTAGCATGATGTTAAGATAATTTTCTTTTTGTTTGGATGATTTTTATATGATTTGATACTCAATATGGCTTACATTTTATTCATATTAGTCCTTAATGGCACACAAGCGGAGGGCAAATTGGGTGTTTAGAAAATTTAACAACCTTTTATATCCAATATACTTAATTAATAACAATAACTATAAATAAGATGAGAAATATACTATGCATAATCAATCAAACAACTAAAAAATAATTTAAAGAGGATAAGCAAGAGAGAATGCAAAATGATTTGTATTAGTTCAGAAAACAACCCTTGCCAATATCTAACATCCAAGACTCTTCTCAAAATTCCACTATAATTCTTCTTTTAAGGCAAAGAATAACCCTTGTACAATCTTTCTCAACAAAAAGGAAATCTTTTATAATTTTCTTCCAAGGTAAAGAACAATATTAATCTCACTTTGATGACTCCCAAGTACAATAATATAACGCCCTAACTAAATCTTACAATTCATATTATCTTACTTTATTATTTGACAACTCCAAAGAGGCTCACTCAAACAAATATGTGACAATGATGCTCAAATGATTCAAATACTTAAAAATATGTGTAAAAGATGCCTAAATGCTTTTTGATTCTAAAACCAATAAGAAGACATGCATTTATAGGATATTGAGACCTTTACTAGTTGTTGAAGCCACAAACTATTCATTACAATGTTTGATTGCAGAGCATTGGTCGATTAATATGATTGTGCATTAAATGCACAAATTCACTAGTCATTGAGATACTGGTCAATTAGTAGGCATCTTATTAGTTGACCAATACATCAACTAATGTTATAACAAACTTTCCATATGTTATCTTTAACAATTTTAACCTATATTGATTGACTACTAACTTATATAAGTTAACCAATCCACCTAAAAACATGAATTTAACAAATTTAAATACTCATAATTTGTGTAATGCAATTATGATTAAATCACTTCCCAAATTGTTCCTTAAGCAGTGCTTGAAAGATGAAGAGATTTTTCTAGTAAAAACATAATCTTTAATGCCTCTTGATGAAAAGACATGTTATAAAGTGAAATGAAATGCTTATGTATATGATCCTTTTAGAAAATTGAAGTGATTGAATTAGATAACAATTAACATTACAAACTAAAGAATAACTTTGATATTCCTTATAGATGGAAATGGGACGGGATTGCCTTATCTATAGGTCAGGCTAGGTGGCTCGTGACTTGACAGGCCAAAGGAGGGTATGGCCAATTCGGCCTGATATAATATTTTAAAATTTTTTTGAAAAATGACAATGTTTTGTCTTTCTCAATCGGGCCATAGGCCAAGCTGGCCATAGGCCATGGCCCCGTTTGGCCAGGAAATTAGGCCTAACCCATTGACTTCAGGTTAGGACGTGTCATGCTCGGGCTAGATTGCCATGCCTAATATTCCTTGTTCTTCTTTTGTTATAAACTTAGTCTCACTTAGTAAGGTGCAAAATTTATCTTTTCTTTCAATAACTTCATAAACTATCTTCCTTCTTATCAAAATATTAAACCCATTAGTAGTATTTTTTTGTTATTATCAAAAAATCGATTAGATAGAACCTCTCTTGGTTCAACAATTCTCTCATTTTTTAATTAAAGAACAATAATAAAATTAAGCGTACAAATAACTATCTATATCAAGATAATAATTAACTCTTCCTTAATTATGCATAAATCATAATGTGGCATAAAGTCAAGAGAGATATTCAAAGAATTATCCACGTATATAGATAAAGAAATTTACTCAAATATATAAAAGTCGCCACATATTCAAAATTCGCCCCCTCTATATGTCATTACTCCCCCTAAATCTAATATTATAAAACTTTCTCCCCCTTTTTGGAATAAAAAAATCAATTATCTAAAAATGCATAATTCAAAATGTCAATAGTCAAGCTAACTTGTTTAAGAAAATTCAAATGAAATTGATCAAGATTAATAAACTTTCTAAATAAAGAGTGTTATTAGATATTTAAAGGTAAAAAAGACAAATTCTAATAGAAGTTTTTTAAAGGATAAAGAGTTCTCTCCAATAATTTGTCTCCAATTTTTCCTAGTAAGGTTCAAAGATCTAATAGGGAAGGAGAAGGAGTTTCTTTGGTAGGCCCTTTAAAATGCAGACCTAGGGAAGAGTTCTCCAAAACCAAAGGTGGAAAATTGCTTAGGGAAATAAGAGTAGAACTGGACATTCCTAGAAATGTAAGAAAGGTTGGAACTATAAAAAAGAGCTTAAATGTAACATCCCGTTACCGATGTGAGGGCATATCGGTAATTTGGATGGCTTGAGTAGTGAGTGCATTTATATCTAGTTTGCACGTATAGTGATGTTGCATCAGTGATAAATGAGATTAATTGTACATGCATCATAGTGACATGCATTCATGATTTTTCCAGCATTTAATTGTGATATCTGAGCTGAGTTGTGAATTGTGG